>JAQQAE010022111.1:0-10319 GCA_029823295.1 Pseudamia nigra | reverse complement strand
TGATGCACAAGAAAGCCTGCAAACAGTTTGCTGAAGACAAGCAGACTAAGGACATGGATTACTGGAACCATGTCGTGCGGTGTGATGAGTCCAAGATAAACTTATTTGGCTCAGATGGTGTCAAGCGTGTGGCGGCAACCAGGTGAGGAGTACAAAGACGGGTGCGGCTGCTTTGTACAATCTAAAATATAAAACACTTTGTGGGTTTAATACTTCACATTTTTGCTCATGACAAAATTCTATACATGTTTGTTCACAGTCTGTACATCTTCAGCATTAATGGATGGTAGATAGAACAAGTCTAAATATGTTTAAGAAACATCTGAGTAACACCTTCCAGCTTACACAACATCGAACGCCTGAGTAACATCCCTGTAAGAAGGAGCAATGAACGAAATGTCTGAAAAATGTCTGAATTACGTCTGTCAACATCCAGTTTGGTTCTTATAAACAGCCAAGCTCTGCTGGTCATCACAACAGTCGCGGCTCCTGGTCGGTCCACAATACTTGTTTTGAAATTATATTTGGATCACTATTATCTTGGAATTCTATTATTTTGGACTACGATCACTGTTATGAAGTGGATATGAATGTGCTATCACATTCCAGACCCAGTAGAGGGCGCCGGCCTTGAGAATCACAAGTGTTTTCTGCTCTGGGCAGACGAGCCAATGCTCCCTCATGTTCATCATGTTGTAAATTAATTACCTGCAAAGAAAAGTCCTCACAGCTGAAGTAAGTCTGTTTTTGCAGTTTATACCTAAAGATATGGCAAGATTTGACTGATATTGTATAGCCTATTATAAATTACAATAGATGTACAGTAAAAAAGACAGTTTTCAGTAACAGGGCAGTCAGGCTACCCGTCATGAAAATTTAGCAAAATTTCTGACATACAGAAAATTTTTCTGTAAATGCTGCAAATCCTGCACAATCCTATTATCCTGCAAAAGCCTCACAAAAGAATTGTACAGCTTTTGAGGCAGCTAAACCAGTGCAAACCAGTTCATAAAGTGGAATGTGTGTAATTCACCACTGTCTAACAAAGCAAACACACCGAGCTGTGTATCATTCACACCGAGATAAACAAGGGAATATTCTTACATTTTGTGCAAAACCTGACTCTTCCTAACCAGTAACCAGTGCAAATGCAGGAAGAAAACAAACTGCCAAAGCAAAGTGCATGCTGGTAGATTTAAAATATATTACAATTTTATATGAGCATTTTGAACTGCAGTTTGAGATATATTTACTTACTACAGCCAGTGTGGCAGTGAGTATTTTTAATACATTATCCAGCCCTAATTAGAGCTGATGTGGTGATACTGCCACAAATGTTTTCACAGTAAAAATGTTCATTTCAGGTGATATCAGTATTCACAGGTGTAGTTTTCATGGTGACGGGGGGGCAAATTGACCCCCCCCCAAATACCCCACTGTAGCTGATATACAGCTCTTTTGTCTGTAAGAGTCCTTGTCTCATTGTTGGTTAATTTCATTTTCTTGATTATTTTGATCATTTATATTGACATTGTCACCGTGATGCAGCCATTGACGCACCTCCGAATCGTTCATGTGATTACTCTGAGACTATGTGAGTATCAGTGTAAACAGTGAACTTAGAAGTGCATCATGTGTCGGGATGTCATTAAATTCAAGCCCCGCACTCACTTCACTTACGTGGATGCTGAGTCCGTGCAAGTCCCAAATCACATTTCAAATCTCTTAATAGGCTTCATCTTGATAAATTGACTGCAGATTTTAATTTTAATCCACCATATTCTCACCTGAAAAGACATTACTGTATTTTGTGAGCTAAATATAGTAGATTTAAAAAACAGTGGACCTTATGCGGGCGCTAAAAAAGCTCCCTGTGGACACAGGCCCTAATAACGTCATATGAGGAAATGAAGTACCTTGGCGGAGGTCTGCGCTGTCTGAGTGCTTTCTAGTTTTCATTTAATGTCATGGAAACCATTGTACGCTCTGAGTTATTATAATGAGACAAAAGAAATGTTAATCATGATGAATCGTTATAATTAAATTGCCCCTCTCCGGTACATAATATACAATGTGTTTGCCATTGACTGGACACGTCTACACGTACATAAGACACTATAATTGCACACTCATGTTCCTTCAGGTATAAAATGGCCATTGTCCTCTCTGGTGATGTTATCGTGGTGTTAAGGCATCAAAGATCACCGCTGGCATTGCTCTGCAGATCTCTGAACTACAGCAGGTGCAGCCCTTTCAACAACAATGAGTGTTTCTGGTTTTGGACCCTCTGAACGATAGGGATCAGGGAGTGCTGCGAGGGTCACCGCTTTTATCAGATGAAGGTGACAGCTGGCAAGACCAAGTGCCTGTCGGCTTCAGTAGTCAAACAAACAAAAGAGACTTTCTTTTGTATGCTTCAATTGTCAGGGTTTGGCCTCAGAAAGAAAAGGAGCAGATCTTTGATAAGTTGCACGTGGCGTTATGTAAAACGTATGGTGTCCTTCAGAGAAATATCCCTGTTAGGGATTCAAGACCCAGAGATGGACACTGAACGACCAGAAAAAAGCATGAACAAATCATTTAAGAAAAAAATAGCTTTGTGTGGTACTGTATGTTTTCTGCTCCACTTCATTTGCTTTGTATTGTTTTACAGTTTGCTTAAAACAGATCCATTTCTGATGTATCTGGTCCTCATCAGGGTTCCCATGCATCCTGGAAAACCTGGAAAATGATTGACCAATTTTCCAGTCATGGAAAACACATGGAAAATGAGCAAAAATAAGTCAAATGTCCTGGAAAAGCTTAAGTTGACCTGGAAAATTATTGTGTATTAATCTGTTTTTCTTAAATGTTGGTGTTATTTTGTTCATTTTTGTTATCTTGATTATTTTGTTGATTTTTCTCATTTTCTTGCTTATTTTTGTTAATTTTTTTTGTTAAATGTTGGTGTTACTTTGTTCATTTTTGTTAACTTGCTTGATTATTTCGATCGTTTTTAGCAACTTTTCAGATCCCACACTTTTTTTTTTCCCAAAGAAGCACCTAGAGACAAAGTGAGTGAGTTTGAGTTGCAGTGTTCCTAGTGTTGTTTCATGAGTGTAAGTGTGGAAAAGTCCTGAAAGATAATTTTTAGAAAAGAGTGGGAACCCTGCAGGTGCTTCTGCATGATCAATTTACAATTACTAAATGATTACTGACACTCCCAGATGAAGGATTAAATTTACTTGTAATTATTCAGTTCAATTTGTTATTGCACTACGGAAGTATGCCAACTGGCTTTGACATGCTGTGACATATTTGCATCTCCGTGAGAGAAATCAGCGTTTTGCTTTGACAGTATTTTGAGTGTCAACTAAATGAAGTCAGTGAAACTGTCAGTTTTAACAAGATCAGCTTTTTTTTTTTGTTTTTCCAATGAGCCAATTCCTTGTCATCGCTTTGCTGCACGTTGCAACTGTCAGAACACAGCTGCCGGGTTTTTGTGAAGTCAGAAAATGTAGGGTTACATAGACTACCAGTCAAAAGTTTGGACACGCCTTGTCCTTTTATTATCTTCAACGTTGTGCATTAACACTGAAGGCATTCAAACTGTGAAAGAGCATGTGTGGAATAATGTAGTGAATAAAAAAACAAGATTTTTCATTGTCCAAAGTAGCCTCATTTAGCAAGTGCAGTTTCCAAATGCTATCTCAAATGTGATTTGAGGTTCTGTAAATAGTTGGTTTTCGAGGCAGGTCATTCTGATAACATTCCCCTCTTGGTCTTTCTTTCCTGGGACAGTCCTCATGAGAGACCCTTTCATCGCAGTATTTGATGGTTTAGTGACTGCACTTGAGGACGTTTTCAAAGTTCTTGAGATTTTTCAAATTCACTGTCCTTCGTTTGTTAAGGTAACGATGGGCTATCTTTTCTTTTTTGACTTAACTGAGTGTTTCCTGCCATAACATGGCTTTGTGCAGTTGCTGTGTTACCACTAACAGGGCTACTGACTTTGTACCAACCCAGTCTCACAAACTGGGGATGATTCTCATGAGATCCAGTGTCATCATAGCGTTTGAGGGTTTGGCGAATGCACGTAGGGACACATTGCGTATAGATATGTACAGTAGTTGTAGTGGCACTAATAGGGCTATTGACTCCATGGCCACCCCTCCTCTGCACAAGACAAGTGATGGTCTAAATCACACTAAGAAGCCAGGAAATGGCACAAATGAACTGTTGGTAAGATACACCTGTAAACTGAAAATCATTCCAGGTGACTATGCTGTGAATCTGATGAGAGTAAAGTTGTCAACAAAGCTAAATGTGTCTGCTTTGGACAAACAAAAATGTGAAACATATTCTGGGTTTTTTGACACTTTCATGTTTATGACATAATTTCAGACATGTGCTTTCACAGTTTGGATGTCCTCAATTTTAAAGCACAGTGTTGAAAATAGTGAAAACAAAGACACTGGACGTATACACGGTATGTAATGCACACACCTTTGCAACAATCTGGCTACACACAAATTCAGTTCAATTCAGTTCTACTTGCATAGTGCCAATCATAATCCAAGATCATCTCTAGGCTGTTCACAGTTCAAGGCCAAACCTCAAATCTACCAGAAGACCAAACGCAGCAGGACCCTCTGAGAAGCCTAGGGTGACGGGGGAAGGAAAAACAGAAGAGGAAATCCTCCGTTAGATCCAACGGCGCTGGGTAGGCAGCCAGGTTAGGGTTAGTGGACAAAGGAGACACAAAACAAAAGAGTAGAGATAGAACAACAAACAGCACAAACACTGAACAACGCTGGCAGACAATGGACCGGTCCACGACTAGCAACCACACGTCAACAAAACCAAGAGACCTGCATAAAGGATGGCGAGAGAGAGAACAGAGGGAGAGGAAGCACAGAACGACAGGGAGGACACAAAGTTACACAATACTGTCGCCTGCTTAATGTCAGATAAGAAAAAAAAATCAGCCTGTGCTGCTTCTCAGTGTAGGTTTAACTAAATATCAACATATTCAGTGTGAAACAGATATAAAGTGTTAACATTTGAATTGCTTAAATGACAATAAAAACAACTGCTTTAATTCCCTGCAGGTGATTCGTATGAAGTAACAATGCACTTATTAGGTCTGTGCACTTTTCTGTGTTGACAAAAGTGTAAGAAACACGGTGGCTTACATCGTGACTGCCTGGTTGATCTAAATTCAAAAGCCAACTTGGAAAGTTTAATTGAGAGGAGGTCAATTAAGTACATCCCAGGAAATGACATGATTTCATTCCATGCTGGAGAGTCAGGATGAAACACAACAGGAAATAAATGGGGAAAAAAAAAACCCTCCAAATTGATGGAGACTGAAACGAATCTGAATCCTAGTCACGTTCAGCTCAGGCTGAAGTTTAACATGAAGAAAATTCTTGGCCACATTTAAGGGACCAATTTAAGAAAGTGTAAGAAAGGCAACAGCTCCATTATGCAGCATCTCGGCTCTGTCCAGAAATATGGAGATATCAGCTTCCAAAAAAAAAACTCTCCAACTTCTGCAACTGAATTTCTGATGTATCTGTGGCAACAGCCAGCAGCTTTTCTAATGTTATTTCACAGAGTGTTGGGAGGAAATTGTTCATGATGTCGTGTTTTTATAAACCTGGTGGACTAGCCAATGATGTCCCACTAACTAACTCCTCAAAGGCCCAGTGTACTATTAAAAGGGATCTAACCTACAACACTGAATATGATAATTATGTTATAATCATAATTATGTTCTCAATACTGTATAATTCAGTGGGCAATGACCAGGACTGTGCAGAGAATTTAAAGTTGTAATACCACTGTTGGCCACCGGGGCGTTGTTACATTGGACTTCTCTCTGGAAATTCTAAGTGAATAAAATTTTGTCATGAGTTATCATGGTGTCAGCTGTTTTATTTGGACCCTCTAACAAGTGATCTGATCCATCTTTAACTTTTTGCTCCATTATTAAGACATTAAGGCAAATAATCTGGCAAATCTCTGGCGTGCTGGGGTTTGATTGACAGGTCACTATGGTAACTCGACTCGCCACCAGAGTTGGACCAAGTCAGACCTTCATATCTTCTATTTATTCAATAGAGCATGGTTTTACCTGAGATACACTGGACTAACAACACTGTGATCTGACTTTGTTGATTAGCATAAGTTTACCCATAAGAGCCCTGACATACTACTCTCCTGTAACGCCACTAGCGTTCATCCAAATATGGATACATCCTGTTTCTGGCTCCAAAATATCATGGAGGAAGTGACGACCCAGTTGGCCTCAAAAGGTATAATGTAATAACTACAGGTGTGGCGTCACACAGGTCGTAATCACCATTTCCAGTCTTGTTTTGTGACCCTGGCCTTTGTTGTTTGCGTCACCCATGGTCCTAGTCACTATCATAGACCCAGGTAAAACCTTTTCTATTTAATTATGGCATATATATTACGTGTCTGGGTTTTTTTTATTTTGCCTGCACAGGATTCTGCTGAAACATAACCCAGGCTCCGCTTCATTTATCAAATTTGAAATAATGTAAAATAACCTATTGTTTTGTCTTTCATTCACGCAGAATGAATAAATGATAAGAAACCATGAAATTATTTTTAAAATTATAATGAGTATTTTGCAGTACTCATAATTTTTCCAGGGTAAGTTTCCAGGGTAAGTTCTGGAACATAGTCATTATTTCTTGATGCTGTGCACCGGTCACCTGCCGGTTTTTCATTTTGCTGCGTGTATTAACTTTGCAGTGCAGCACATCCATCCATCCTTCCATCCATGCATCCATCATCTTCCGCTTATCCTGGTCAGGGTCGTGGGGTCAGCAGCCGAAGCAGAGAAGCCTAGACTTCCCTCTCCACAGCCACCTCCTCCAGCTCCTCGGGGGGGACGCCCAGGTATTCCCAGTCCAGCTGAGCGACAAAGTCCCTCCAGCGTGTCCTGGGTCTGCTCCAGGGCCTCCTCCCAGTTGGAGCTAGTGTTGGCAACCGGGGATTGGACCACCCGTGCCCCCGTCGTCGGCTGCCACCCAAACCACACAGCACCGGACCCTTACAACCCTCCCTGCAAGTGGTGGGCCCACAGGAAGCAGTGCAGCACGTCATGTACTGTATAAATTAGAACTCACACCTGTTTTTTATGCGTGAGGTTCATGGCTAAAATACATGGGAAAAAGTCTGATTCATAATCAAATTAACAAATAGTTTCAATGTCTACATCAGAATGTGTCACAGGCAGAAATAAAACTTTCCTGAGCGTGATCTCTAGATACGTATATCTCTGTTCTGTGGTTGAATGAAAATCACCTGAATGTTGCAATATGACAGTCGACAGTTGTGTACGCAAACATACACTGTATGTATTCATACACTGCCAGTCAAAAGTTTGGATACATCTTCTCCTTCAGTGTTTTTGCCTATTCTGAGTATTTTCAACATTATACAGACATACTGAAGACATTCCAACTGTGAAAGGACATATATGGAATTATGTAATAAATGTAGTTGCGGTAGCGCTAATAAGGCTATTGATCAACACCTGTATAACATTGAAACAAGCCAGTTCACTCTGCACTACAAGCACAAGCTGGAGGTTAAGACAGAAAACCAACTCCGGAAATCTAACATATTTTTACTTAACTCCTGGTTTTTTTTTGTCTCTCTGAATTTTCTGTGAATTGAAAACCATTGTGACTACCTGGTGAATCTAATGAGAGAATTCTATGAGTGTGCGAAGGCGTCGTCAAAGCTAAATGTGACTACTTCGGATCGTCAAAAACAACGTGCTGAGTTGTTTAACGCTTTTTTGTTTTCCAGAAAATTCCATATGTGTTCTTTCACAATTATAGCAAGAAATAAAAACTGCAACTAGAGGCCCCTTGCAAACAATGTAATAAACTCTAGCCAAAGTCAAACTGTGCAGTCGGAATAAAGGGGCAGTAGTTTCCTGTGAGTAAAAATGTTCTTTTGAAAATATTGCCTCAGAGATTTTCCACTGAACCAGTACAAGAGCATTTTATGAGGATAATTAGATTTTAGAAAACTGTTGTTCAGCAAAAAGTTACTACAGCATCACAGATTTCAGCTATTGTAACTGATTGTACGTAAAGCATTATAATGTAGGTTAAACATACCAGAATGTGTTAAAACTCCACTTTGTGGTATCTGCTTAAAAGAGGTTAAGCAAGGCAGGGGCTTTTGTACCTGATGTTTATGTTGTCTGGTCGACTGCGGGCATCAGGACCGGGGATCCGCTTTACACCTCAACTGTGCTAATTCACAGCAAGATAAACGATTTACAAACAGGCAGCTAATTGCTTTGCTTATCAATTTTCAAACTCGCAATATCTTTAATTTCACGTGGAGTGCGATATCCTGCTTCTCCTCTGAATATGCAATACAGTAATTGCCCTCTCTGCATTTGTAGATTGTATTTTTGCAGCTGACAAATCTCCAAGGGCACATAATTATTTCTCTGTTTTGTTCAGTTCTTTCGTGGCACTTTATCATGGAGTGCAAAACACTCCCCATCCCCCTTCCCGAACTGTTTATACTCTTATTGAACTTCAAGCTTTCTATGGTTTGTATTTTTCTTTTTGCATTATACAGTGTCTGTAGAGGAGTGGTTCTTTATAATCTGTAATTACAGCTATTTGTGTTTGTGGTATTATACACTGGCTCTGGGTAGAATGTATTGATGATCAGCAGCCATAGGAGAACTAATTGCATATGTAATCTGAAGTTCTTTTATATTCAGCGGTGAAAGTGACAACATATCTGCATATTACTGTACGAGAGAGGGTTGAAGTCAGGAACTGAACACAGCGGCAGCAATGATTAGTGACAGACTGAACTGTGGTTTACATTTCAGAGAGATTTATTCTCAACCTCAGTGGATTCTTTTACTGTAAAGAAGCTTTCTCTCCTGTGTTCTGTTACACATTCCACTTGAAACCTTCACTCTGATGACAGTGATTCCCTGAATACATGCACCATGCCTGTGGTGCATTACTACTGCACTGCATTCCATCTAGTCTGCCTTTAAAGGAGTCAGTCAGCTGTTTTGATGTATTCCTTATTATTTTTCCATTGTGTGGTTATTAATTCTTGAAGAGAAATTGATTTTGGTCAGACACCTTGCTGGGTAAATTCCGCTCTGCTGTGAATTTGACTCTTGAAATCAGGACATTTCTTTATTCTGCTGTCTCAATGCTTCTCTTTGTTTATGATGATTATGTACTTCACTTATCTCATTGCAGAAGAAATTTACATGGATACTTAATTAGTAAATTGATGAAGTGTTTGCTTATAATGGTCAAAATGGAGTCTATGCAAAAACAAATGTACTAAATGTGCATTTTAAAGTTTCGTGTGAGGACAATACTGTATTTGAATGTCAGTATTTTAAAATTCCTTCCTTTAGCAGAAGAGAAAATCCTCCAGCACAACCAGGGCTGGGTAGGCATCCGTCTGCCTTGATCGGTTGGGGTTAGTGGACAGAGGAGAGACAAAAGAAAAGAGTAGAGATAGAACAATAAACAGCACAGGCTTTGGGCTGGACCATGACCAGCATCGTGTCAAGAACATCTAAATCCGGCGTGAAGGATAGGGATAGAGAAAAGTCCAAACACAGAGCAAGTGGAAACACCATTTTATTTTGAATATTGTAACAAAATGTATCCCGTCTGTACCTTCTGATACACCACAGCCTACTTTAATTTCAAACCATTGCTTTTTTCTCACCTTCAAATTGACTCATCGTTCCATGGAAGTTCAGTCACATAGGTACACACATATATACAGTACATGAAACTCTTCCTCCACATTGAACCCATCCCAGAGGAGGAGTGGACAGCCGCTGTGCAGTGCCTGGGGAGCGTTTGGGGTTAAGGGCCTTGCTTAAGGGCCCGCGGTAGCGGTGATGATGATGACAGATGGTGGCCAGATCACCTGCCTGTCGGGGATTCGAACCGGTGACCCTCCAGTCACAGGCTCACTTGTTCAGCCTCGAGGCAACCACTGGAAACTCAAAACACTGTACCATCACTCTGTTGATTTCAACATTTACATTTATATAATATATTTTTGCAGTTTTTTGTGGTTGCTTAATTTAAACAGTTTATTCAAAATATAAAACTGAAGACTTTTTAAATTTTATATTATTTTAAGCATTGTTTTGTGTTATTGCCCGACACGCTGGTGAAGTGCCTCACAGCCAGAAGGTCCTGGATTCAATCCCAACACCGGGTGGTGGGGCCTTTCTGTGTGGAGTTTGCATGTTCTCCCCGTGTCTGCGTGGGTTCTCT
>JAQQAE010022110.1:0-10319 GCA_029823295.1 Pseudamia nigra | reverse complement strand
GATGAGACCCGGAAGTGACGCAGACGTGACCTGGGCGTAGACACGTCAATCTTCGGTTGTTGTCCGAATAATTCCTCAGTATGCAATTATTTTTTTTTGCCAATTTTTTCCTCTGTATCCGAATTTCGTTGTCAGAAGAGCTTTTTGTCCGAGGTACCGCTGTAAAAGTAAATGGCTCCATCTGGTGGCTGTCAGATGAACTGTAGCTTCTACCTTGTGTGGAAACGGCTGCCTCTGCTACAGATGATTACATTTTGGTCATTCGACAATACCAGTCAAAGGTTTGAACATGCATTTTCCTTCAGTGTTTTTCTTTATTCTAATTGTTTTCAAAATTGTGTGTTAATACTGAAGACACCCAAACTGTGAAAGAACATGTATGGAATTATGTAAGAAACAACAAACGTGTTAAACAACCTAGGACATGTTTTATATTTGAATGCTATCTGAGGTAAATTGTCGGTTTCTGAAGCTAGTAATTCTAATGAACTTCTCTGCAGCAGAGGTAGCTCTTGGTCTTCCTGTCCTGGGACATCAGTGTTTGGGATTGTCATCGACTACAGTTGAAGACACATTCAAAGTTATTGAGGATTTTCAGTTTGATTGCCCTTCATCTATTTTTTTTACGTGTGATTTATTTGACACTTTCAGTTTCAGCATTACAATTTAACATAAATCTGAATATACACACAATGAAGAAACAAACAGAACATTTGAACACCAAAACATTAAAAAACTCATCTCAAACCCACCCTCCCATCCGCCTACTAAATCCAAAATACACAGATACACACTCAGAAGAAAATAAAGGAATTAACTAGTCACCGGGGCAGCAGACTAAGCAGAGAAGCCCAGGCTTCCCTCTCCCCAGCCACCTCCTCCAGCTCATCTGGGGGGACCCCAGGCATTTTCAGGCCAGCTGAGAGAGTTCCTCCAGCGTGCCCTGGGGCCTCCTCCCAGTAGGGCTAGTTTTGGCAACCTGGGATTGGACCTTTGGCTGCCACCCAAGCCGCACAGCACCAGACCCTAATGACACTTCCTGCAGCAGGGGGGCCCACAGGAAATTCTTCATCATAAGGGTCTTCTGAATCGCTCTTAGTCTGACCTGTCACCCTGGAACAATTTACCTTGGGAGACCCTACCAGGGTCGAATTGCCCCTGACAACATAGCTTTTAGGATCAGATGTGATGGAAAATATTGATTGGAAAACACATTTCTAGAATGAAGATATGGTTGGGCAAGTCCAAAACATGTGAGTGAGGTTAGCAGGGCCAAGATGACACTTAACACAGTTTGGGTCTGAACCAGGAAAAATACATGCCAGCTTACTTTTACTCCAGTGGGCTTGGTTGAACCACTTTACATTGTAAAACACAGTGACGGGCACAAATTGAAGAAGAATGAACAGACCTTCATTTCTTAAAGTAATAATTGTCTTTTCTCTTAACTGGGTGTTCTTGCCATAATATGGATTTGTACAGTAATTGTATTAGCACTAATAGAGCTATTGTTCTGAACACGTTCTGGGTTGTTAAACACTTTTTTTGTTTACGCCATAATTCCATATCTGTTTTTCACAGTTTGTACGTTAATACTATAGACATCCAATGTTGAAAATGATAAAAAATTATAGGGAAAAACAGGAAACCGTTAAGTAAAGAGAAAACAGTCTATCATTACTGTAGAAATGAAGGTCAGTCAATCTCAATAACATTGAATGTGTCTGCAAGTGCAGTCACCAAAACTATCAAGACGATGATGAAAGTGGACCCTCATGAGGACCATCTGATGTAGACCAAGAGCTAAGAGGAGAGGTTTATTAGAATTACCAGACAGTCCTCAGGTCTTCATAGCATTTGATGGTTTTAGTGCCTGCACTTGGGGGAACAGGTGTATCCGATCTTTTGATTTGTAGTGTAATTTGGAAAATGTTGCATCAGTGCTGATTCGTCAACCAAACCCATGAGTCAATCAATTAATCAAAGTACTTTATTTGTCCCCAGGGGCACTTAGGTTTCTCCCATTGAGGGGTAGAGGGCTGCGCAACTTGTTTTGCACTGCCCTTTAACAGTGGAGGGAAAGTGGGGTGAGTATAACTGTGGGAAAGAAGAGTAAAAAGCCACATATTCTGAACTAGGCCTAAACGAGGCCCAATTATCATTACATAGAAAAAAAAGCTCTGCACATATAGCAAACAGTTGCACAACATTCATTTACGAAGCATTCTACAGAGGGCTTGGTGGTGTAGTGTGTAACCGTAAGTCTTTGGATGCATGTGTGTCATTATCATTATCTCCTCTCTAGTCCAATTCTATATTACGGTTACTGGACCTCAAACTCTGACCACCATGAAGGGACTTAAGCACTTCTGTGTTGTTGACCATTCTTCGAGTTATCTCAGAAATCGTCCCATGTTGTGCTGCTACTGTCCTCCCCAACTGTTTGATCTGGAGACAAAGCTTTGTGGCGCTTTGAACAGCTTCCTCCGTCTTCTTAATAGAACGATACACCAGGAAAACACCTAAGCCAATCAGCAAAAAGTCCTGTTGTCATGGTTCTGAATAGATAAACATCTTCTATATCCTCAAGGGACAGAGATGCCAGGCACAAAAGTTTCCAGCTCTCCCAGGGATCTTACACACCCAGCAGCGATCTCTTGTCAGTGAAAAAATTATATTATAAAAGTGCAACAAGTTAGGATCAGTTTGCGTGAGTTTACATTGTGTCTGCATGTGTGTGTTGCAGCCTGGTGATTTCAGGGTAAATGTTTTCAATGCTGTTGTGATGTAGTAAGACAGTAGTTGTTTGTTTCCAACTCAGGTGCCAAAAAATAAACCTCCTCCCATACTTTAAAAACATATCGCCATAAGGTCTCACTTTAGTGCAAATAAATCAACATATCGTAGGACTTTGATGCATTTCAATGTAATGTAAAAGATGAGATGTGAAGGGATGAAGAGGGATCTCCTTTTGTTCATTGTTGTAAAGCATATGCAAAATATGAAAAGCCACAAAACAAGCAATGTGGTGAACAAAATGCCATCCACAGAATGAACAGTATAATGAATAAAATAATTTAGCATGTTTTATGCCGTTTTTTGCAGCTTTTGTGGTGGACTGGAGTTTAAACCTGTTAAATGTCATGCTGACTGTAATACTGTAATAACTTGACAAATCCACCTCCTCAGTGATATCCGTTTTGTCAATTGCTTCTAGGTACATGGCAGGGTTTAGTAAACTTATGTTAATTTGTGGCTGCTCTCCAATGAGAAACATTAAAATCTGCTGCTTTCAAACTGTTTTTATCTGTGATGGCTGCATTTTTTTTCTTTGCTGTGTGCATTATTATGTTTTTGTGCATAAAATTGACAATCTTATTTATAATTGTGGCCTGGAACAATGCAGAATGTAAGTCAGGCGTGTACTATATGGACATATAGCTACAATCAAAAGACAGGCTTTACATCTTGGATAAAATATTTATAACAAACAAGGATATGAGGGGACATTTTGGGTGGGCATTTCTGGAGCCTCTTGAAAATTTTGAACACTGTACCCTGAACTTGGCTTATGAGGAGAACAGAAAGAAAATAATTTAAAAATGAATCAAATAAGCCACAAAATAAATGAACAGAAAATTTAAAAAATAACCAAGATAATCCACAAATTAACAACAAGGGAACAAAATAATCAAAAAAACAAAACTCACTACAAAGAGTAGCCTGAAAATGTTGCACTTGTTTTTAGCGATTTACTTTTAATATGTCATTGTAATTACTGTACACATTATTTTTGTCTAGTTTTGATATGGTGTAAAAGTCTTATTTATTTTTCTTTTCTGTTGTTACTTTCTGTATCTGCCTCTTAATGCTGCCTTTTGGCCAGGTCGTCATGGCAAATGAGAATTGGTTCTCAATGGACTCACCTGGCTAAATATTGGTTAAATACTAGGGCTGTCAGAATTAATGCATTAAATCCGTATTAACCCATTTGCATGATTAATTAGATTAAATTTTTAACGCATTAACGCAATTAACACACAATAACTTATATATCGAGGAAAAAGTGATGAAATCTTATGTTATGTGTGACCCACCTCACTGCCAACTTCTTTAGTATTTACTGCTTCAAAGTCAATTTAAATGTAAAAGTATAAGTCTTTACACATTTAGAAACAAATTACATTAGTTACTGATGAAAACAATGAAGTGCAAAAAAGCAAAAACATCTCAGCAGAACATTACAGAGGTTCTGTTAAGTTCTACAAAGCAGGCAGAATTTACTTTAGTTACACAAGTTTAAATTAGAAAAAAATATAAATTTTAATCTAAAAGAAGTAATTTTAGTCAAGTGTCTATATCACCTTCTATCATGTGTTTTTGCTCCCACAAAATGAAAAACAACGAATGGGTATGAATTGTGATTAATCAAAATTAATCCAGTGACCCTGTGATTAATTAAGATTAATAACAAATGGGTATTAAATGGGTGGGTATTAAAAACACATCTTTTTAAAACTGCATTTGGATGACTAGTCTTTTATAATTTTGTTGTGATTTTCTGTTTCTTGTTGTGTTGATGTTTTTATATTGGCATTTGGTTGTAAAGCACTTTGTGGTTTTTATCTTGAAAGGTGCTCTATAAATAAAACTTTACTGACTTACTTATTGTGATTAAGAAATGAATCCACAGTGACCCTGTGATTAATCAGATTAAAAATTTTAATCATTTGACAGCCCTATTAAATACATAAACAAGATGGGAAAAATAAGTGAGAAATTAACAAAAAAAGAACAAAATTGAACTGTCATGAGTTACAGAAAATGTTACCTACAAAAAAACTAATGGGGGAAAAAACGCAAAAACACACATTTAACTGCTTTACATTGAAGGGTCGAATCCCCTGACCCCCGGAGATGGAACATGAGACACCAGTTCATATTGATGACTACCGGTACTGACACCCAGGCCACCACCAGGGGGCAGTGTGCGTTAGTGGCGTTGGATTCACGTCGTTGAAGAAGACAGGCTGTGACGTCAGCGCGTTCGAGCATGCCTACTACGCTCGAACATAAACAAAGGCAGGACGCTACGCTTCCATAAACTCTACTCTGCCGATATTTATATGCCGATACCGGAGATTCTGAGATCAGCTTCTCTCCGGTGCCATGGAAAACTCATTAATGATGCGAGTGAGCGTGTTCACCGACCAAGGAGGCAGGAAATACATGGAGGATGTAACCGAGGTCATAGTAGAGCCGGAGCCGGGAGAAGAGGAGCCGACGTCGGGCGAGCCGGAGGAGAACAGTAGGGGGGAGAGCACAGAGAGTTCCCCGTGTGAAAATGTGTCTCCGGTGCGGACTGGGGAAGCCGCGGTGGCCTCGGAAGCTCCACAGACATCCTGTGAAGCGACAGAAACGGAAGACCGGACTCTATCAACCAGAGCGTCGTTACCGGAGGCTCAGAGCCCACCGAGAGCTCAGTCGAGCGGGGCGAGCGGTTCCCGCCGCTCGGTGGCTTTCTTCGCTGTGTTTGACGGTCACGGGGGTCGCGAGGCTGCGCAGTTCGCACGGGACTATCTGTGGGAGTTCATGAAGAAGCAGCGGGGCTTCTGGTCGGACTGTGACCGGGAGGTGTGCTCCGCTATACGGAAAGGATTCGTAGCCTGCCACCATGCTATGTGGAAGAAGCTCCGTAAGTTTACTGACACTTTGCCAAGTTTGACATGTTCCCTCACACCAGGTTCTGTGTCCGTTTCTGCCGGAGGAGAACGAACACAACGAAGTTATTTTATCGACTACATCCACTGTAACGTTTCACTTGCCCGTCGGCGCGTCATTAGCAGCGTCTAACTAAGCTCATTATGGCTTCACCTGTACGTCTCCCTGTGCGTTTACCTGTACGATCCAACAAAAGCGATGCTTTAGTCACCACTAGCCTCGCATTTGAAGCCCGGAGGGATGTCGATTTCACGGGTTCGCTGTTTACCGGAGGGTTAGCCCTCCGTACAGCTAACAGTTAGCAGCAGCCCGGTGACTCCAAACAAAGCCCGTCAGAGGAGACGCACAAGCGGCTTGGTTTCACACGATCAATTCAAGTAAAAAGTTATCGCACATGAGCGATTACTTGTGATTTTGTGTTCCTCCACCCTCAAACTTTATAAAACGCCATTGCCGGGGCGAAAAAAATCCGTTTTCATTGTTGGGGGGTAATAAACAGTAAAATTTCAGAGGGTAGTTTTTTTGGGGGGGCTGTGCTTCATTAGTTATAAATGTCAAACAATGTGGCTTCAAATAATACCACTTGTATTATACCTTTAACAAATGTTACTAAATGAGCACATTTCTCACTCAGTAATACCTTAATTCTGCCTGAAACCCATTTTTGAGCCTGTCAAACTCGTATTCTGTCAGTGGAAACACATCTCACTGCTTCAGACCACATTAGACCAGGTCCACATATAAAAAACACTAGTCAGTCTGGTCAAATCTGGATTCGAATATCAATAGATAATAAAGGATCTTTTAAAGCACAGTTTCTGTTTTGGGAAACCTTTGAACATGGTCTGATGTGGTTTAAACCTCGGGAAAATACTGCGAAATTACAGTTAGTTTGTAGTTTCACCAATAGTTTAATACTTCCCCAAAGCAGAAACTGCATTTTGAATAATCTGAAACCTTTCTGAGATGCACTCGTTCCAGTTTGAACGCTCCGGTTATAGTGTCTACAGCACTGTGGAAAAAGTCCCCCTTCCTGATTTTTTTTTTTTCTTTTTTTTTACTTTTTTGTATATTCGTCACATGTAAATGTGTCAACCATCACATTTGAGAAAACACAAGTAAACGCAAAATACAGTTTTTAAATGTCAGTGAAGATTCTCAGTCATCAGTTCTGAACTGAAAAACTGAAGAAGCTTCCTGGATAGGCAGCGAAACGTCTTCAAACCAAATTTCCAGTCAAGTCGACAGAAAGAGAACCAAATACCTTGGGCAGTTTTTAAATGTTTTTTTATTTTTAAGGGGGAAAAAATCATATAGTGGTTTTAGGTCTGGAAAATACAGAGAAATTCCCTTTTTTGTATCTTTCTTCATTATCTTTGGTGATGCTTCTCTCTGACCTCATGAATCAACTACTTTTGCGGAAAAACACATTGACTAAGTAATGCAAACAATCCTTTTTTGACTCAACACCTCTGTGCTGACTGCCTTTTCCTGATATGTGACCCTGCATTATACAACAAATTAGAGCTTTGGGGTTTCATAGTGTAAAGATTTGTGACTCTTAACTGTATGAAAAAACCCCATGTCTAATAGTTACAGATCTGAAGATGATGTAATGTGGCCTAGATTTGGAAAGAAAAATGATTTTGCACAGCATTTGGCTTTGCCTGAAATGTACTTTTACATCATTTCACAGGGAAATAAGAGATTTGTTCACTCATAGTGGTTAAAGTCTGACTTTATTGCTACATCAGAAGCTAACCTCAGTGCAGTGGGAGTCTGAATCAATTTGTGGATAGAGTACACTACTAGTCAAATGTCTGTACTCATCGTCTCCTTGAGTGGTCCTCTATTTTTATTATTTTCAACATTGTTGAAAGTAATGAAGCCATACAAACTGTGAGAGAAATGATGTTGTAAACAAAGAAGTGGAAGTCGAGGTAGTGAAAGCAGAACAGCACTCCATTCACAGGTGTGACTTGTCAAGAGTTAATTTGTGCCATTTTTCGTCTTCTTAATGTGCTTTAGACCATCAGTTGTCTTGTGACAACAGTACTATTAGTGCGACTACAACTACTGGACAAATCCATGTTATGGTAAGACTCACTCAGTTAAGTGAAGAGAAGACAGTCCATTCCTGAAGGTCAGCATTTCATCATAGTATTTGATAGTTTGGGGGATTGCATTTGGGAGACAGTCAAAGTTCTTGAGATTTTTCAGTTTTTCTTAAACCAACCTTTTCTCTTTACTTAACTGTTTCTTGCCAGGCTGTGACGTTTCTCCTCTGACTCGTGCAGTAGAGCTGGAGAAATGGTACATGGTCTTGCACTGATATAGCGCCTTTCTACCCTTACGCTGCTTTCCATTCACCCATCCACACACACATTCATACATGGGAGCAATGTGGGGTTCAGCATCTTGCTCAAAGACACTTCGGCCTGTGGACATGAGAGGCCGGGATTTGAACCACTAACCCTGCAGTTCCTGGACAACCCGCTCTACCTACTGAGCCTCAGACACACAGCACTCACCAGTCCTGTGCAGCTCTCCTCCAGCTACATTGGACAAGTCAGAGAAGAAACACCATTGCCTAACGTAAAACGTTAACTCGGGTTGTTGGTCAGAAAGGGGTATGAGAAGGTAAGAAATGGCACAACTTACCTCACCAGTGATTTGAAAATCATTCCATGTAACTACCTTGTGAATCTGACCACAGAATACCATGAGTGTGCAAAGCTGCCAAGGCTACATGTGTCTACTCCATGCTCTGAGTTGCTTAACACTTCTGGTTGCTACATAATTCCATACATGTTCTTCCACAGTTTGGATGTCTTCAGTATTAATGTACAAAGAGAAAATATTAAAATAAAGAAAAACCACTGCAGGACGTGGTGTGTCCATACTTTTGACTGGGCATGTATGTGTTTGGACCTAACTATTCATGGTTATTCCCTTCCTTTCTTTCAGCTGAATGGCCAAAGACACTTACAGGCCTTCCAAGCACCTCGGGCACAACAGCGAGTGTGGTGGTTATCAGGGGAAACCGTATGTACGTTGCCCACGTTGGGGACTCAGCTGTGGTTTTGGGGGTCCAGGATGACCCCTCTGTTCCATTCATTAGGGCTATAGAAGTCACACAAGACCACAAACCAGAACTTCCCAGGGAGAGAGAACGCATCGAGGGTCTAGGAGGAAGGTGAGAGTGTTCGACAGGACATAGTGTCTGACATATTTGTAGTGCATTGTCATAATCAAATCAGTTTAATAGGCTTCTCCCAAGATTTGTGCTTTTCTAAGTCATGGTTTCTGTGGTCGCAAAAAATACGGAGGCGTCTAAAGATTTTAAATTCAAACTCAGAATAAGAAGCTTGCAGGGGTGTCTCTGAAAACGAGACAAGTACCAGCATATTGTTTGTGAGCAGAGAAACACTCACACCTCTGTCTGTCAATGATGGACAAGTTGAAAACATTTAAATGTCATCTCCTCCAAAGGATGGAAGCTCTTTATGCTGTGTGTGGTATTTTAGCAGGTTAAATGTTGAGGGTGTGATAGAAAAAACAAACAGCCGTTAACTCCCAGTTTCTGTAGCACATCGTATCAAGATGTCACATTTCTATTGCATCGTCAGCTAACGGTGTATAAAGTACTAGCTTGGAAAAAATATGAGGCGTTTTCATTAGAGATGGGTCTGACTCCATAATTGTTGTAATTGTGATGTAAATTTTATGCTGTAATCTTAAATGATTTTGCGCATTTTAATTTAAATGTATCTTTTTGTCTTGCATCTTTCATGTCTTTTTTTTTGTATTTGTTCCAATGTTTGTCTTTTTTATCTTTTACAGGCATATTTCTTCTTTTTTTGAGTTATTTTTGTCTTGTTGAATCTTTTACCAATAAATGAAACCTCAGATAACCCATATCATCTCCTTTCAGCTGCTCCCCTCAGGAGTCGCCACAGCGAAATACCAATGATTTGCATGTTTGATCTGGCATAGGTTTTTTACGTCAGATGCCCTTCCTGACACAACCCTCACAACAAGGGACAAATTAGTAATAGATCATGTATACACTGGAAATACTCCTTTTACTCCACCAAATGATGGAAAGAATTTGTAGCAGAGCATATGGAGGCCAAATCTATGATACAAGTGCACTGACTCTTCTGATACACGACATAAAGCAAAGCAAAATAATAACCCATATATTTCTTCAGATTTCAGAGGGGATTAAAAAAAATCATCCTTTAAACCCAAATACAACAAAGATTTGACAGTTATCATGATACTTATCAATATTGATTGGTATGAAAACGTTTTTTGTCAGAGCATATTTGGCCATATCACCCAGTTTTAGTCGTTATATTATGTATTAACATTGGGGCTGCCAAAAGATGAAAATTTTTAATCTGATTAATCACAGGGTCACTGTGGATTAATTTCGATTTATCACTATTAATACCCATTCGTTATTAATCGAAATTAATCACAGGTTCACCGGATTAATTTCTATTAATCACAATTATACCCATTTGTTGTTTTTCATTTTGTGGGAGCAAAAACACTCATGATAGAAGGTGATATAGACACTCGACTAAAAT
>JAQQAE010022109.1:0-10319 GCA_029823295.1 Pseudamia nigra | reverse complement strand
TATATATCAGAGAAAATGAATATATATATATATAAATCAGTATCATTATATATATATATTTTTTTTTATTTTATGCATATATATATGTATATATATATATATATACTGTGTTCAAATAATTAAAATTTTCATTATTCTGTAACTTTTCATCTCATTTGTTTATTGCATTTTCCTCCTTCTTGTTCACTATCGTAATCGTTTTGTTCTTTATTGTTCATATTAGAAATGTTTTCCTTCTTTTTGTGGATATTATGTTCATTTGTGTTCACTGTCTCGATTACTGCATTATTTTTTGTTTATTTTGTGGATTATTTTCTTTGCTGTCCTTCATTTTCTTGATTATTAGGCCTGAGCCATACACAGTGTATTGGCGAGAGCGTACTGTAATTGTTACATTTATTATTGTTTCTGGCGCTTTGAGCGCGTTTTTGAAGCACTAAACATCATCAAACGCTCACAAAACTTGGCACACGCATCAGAAGTGCATGCAAATTTTGTTTAATAAAGGTCATGTGGGTGGGCGTGGCCTAATGGCGTGTGAGCGAGGCCACATGTCAAAGGTCAAGGGAGAGTCACTTTAACATATGCAAACAAAACTTGGCACACATGTATCACACCCAGACAATTGAACATTGAATTGGTCACATGACCCCAATGCAACCGGAAGTCTGCCATTTTGGATTTTATGGTCATTTTTTGGCATTTTTGGTGAGTTTCGTGACACACATTTGAACAAACTCGTACTACACCAAGTCCACGGGTGGATGAGAAAAAGTTGGGGTGCCTCGGTAGCTCAGTTGGCAGTGTACACTCATGGATGGCTCAAGGCCTGTTTGCAGCAGCCCAGGTTCAGATCCAGCCCGCAGCCCTACGCTGCATGTCTCTCCTCACTTTCCTGTCACAAGCTCACTGTACAACTATCAAATAAAGCTGAAAAACACCAAAAAAAAAAGTTGTTGCTAGCTCACCTAAAAATCAAAGTATGTTGCCATAGCAACTCACCATCTTTCAACCACTTTTTGCACAAAAAACCTTCACCAAGCAACACGAAATGCCCATAACTCGGAGGTGGATTGTTGAATCTGTACCAAACCTGACACATTTCATCACCCAAGCTGAATACATGTACATGTCAATGGTTGCCATGGCGATGCATCATGTTTCGCTGTGAAACAGGAAGTGCTTATAACTCTGGTGTACTTTGGTTAATCTTCACCAAATTTGACATGTTTCATCAGATCCATGGTCTAATTACAACTGAAAGTCAAAAATGGTGTTGTTGCCATGGTAACATGGCGTGTAGTCACTGCTTGCCACCATTGAGGAAGTGGCTGTAAGTTTAATGTCATTTATCCAATCTTCACAAAATGTTATATGTCTCATCAGAACCATGGCCTAAATACATATGTATGTCAATAATGACAGTATTGCCATGGGAATGTGGCGAATGGCAAAAAGGGGAAGTGGTTATAACTTCAGCATACTTTGGTCAATCTGCACCAAATTTGACATGTTTCATCAGATACCGTACATGATTTAATTACATCTATATGTCAATAATGACAATTGGAAAACCTTCGCCACTATCACGAAGTCAATGTAATTGTATGGCAGATCATCAGATCTGCATAAAATGTCACATACGTCACATGAAACCTGAACAGAATTGTGACATACAGTAATGGCAGCCTGGTGCGGTGCATGGCTGCTCATGGTTGGGCTCGCTAGAGGCTCGGGTCGATTATCGCTACTTGCAGCTTTCATTATTATTATTATTATTATTAATATTACTATTATTATTATTATTATTATTATTATCATCATCATTAAGTTTGTTTGTTTTATGTTCATTGTTGTTCATTACTGCTCCTTTTCTTGATTATCTTGTTACTTTTTGTTCTTTTATTTTTTACTTTCACTCTTTTTCTTTATTTTGCTACATCATTTTTCCTTATGTCTATTTTGTAGACATTTTTATTCCTTTGTGTTTCCTTTGTTGATTATTTTGTTGATTTTTGTCTATGTTGATTTTTTTGTGTTCATTTTGCTGTTCATTCAGTGAATTTAGATTTGTTGTGGCGAAAAAAGCACCACATGAAATCAAAATGCACCTAATGAGTTTAATATTATTGCGTCTTGTTGTCTTTTACGTTAAACGAATTGGGGTCTTAAGGAAACGACACATTTTCTTTGGGGTCGAGTTGAAATGGTTGGGGACCCTGATGCCTACAGTAGACGTCATGCAGCTTCCTCACCGGCAGGGGGCAGACCGGAGCGGACGCCCTGAGAAGATACAGCACAGCGGACGGCAAAACAGGAAGCAAGAATAATGGCAACAACCTGAGTTCGTACTCAGGGAAAACTTCTCTGGGGCTGCAACCCAGAAACCTTATCAAATATTTATATCCTATAGAATGCCATAGTACTATCCGGTACGTTATGGGGGAGTTATTTCACTGTGCGCTGTGGACGCGGAGTGTTTTTGGGCTCAAACTTAGTGGCAACTTTAGCAGTTTGAAGTAGCAGAGTTAGCTAACTTTTTGTTAGCCAGTTAGCGTGAAGTCATTTTGAGAGCTTCGGTACCAAGCACACGTGTAATATGTCGAAATCCTGCTCAGTGCTCAGTGTTAAGGCTGTATGTGCGGCTGGATCATCCGCGCGTTGCCTTTGACGCACTTGTAGTGCTTGTGTGCCGCTGATACAGCACGGTTCGCTGTGTTGCAATGCTCCTGCAGCTGCTTCCACCTGTCAACTAGCTGGATCTTCTCTTCCTGTCTCCAATGGCTCACTGTGGCTCCGCAGAGACCACCGCCAAGGTGCAGACTCCGCGTCCGGACAGCGGTGCGGTGATCATGCCGTCACATGGCAGCGTTGACCAGAGCATGAAGCCGGTGTTGTTCGAGATCTTCGGCGAGATATGGACCGTCCAGTCGCGTCTGGGGCAGGGAGTCTCGGCCTCGGTGTACCGGGTCAGCTCTGGCAGAGCCACCACTGCCGCTGTGAAGGAGTTTCAGGCCGACACTCAGGGAGGAGATTACGGGTATCATAAGGAGAGGTCCGTGCTGGAGGACATCCAGGGACATAAAAACATAGGTAAATGCATTTAAAATGCTTTGTCCAGATTTGCAGATAAATGACTACACATGATATGAGTAATGTCACTAAGTAAATACGAAGGCTTCTTGCCTATGATACTAAGCAAACAAAGCCATGTGTTATTTATGAACATATTGCAAATGCTTCATTGCCTTCTTACTTTATTAATCCTGACTGTGTCAAGAAAGACTTCACATTACTAAACACTGATTTGTTTCATTACTTTTATCTTCATGCTGTCTTTCACATCTTTAGTAACTATTACATTTAAAACTAAAGTAGAAAGATTAACACTTGATTTTTTTTTTTTTTCCTTAGTTAAAACTACCAATCATAATTAAATATTTTTTAAGCTTGGGTTACAAGACATTGCCACGTTTATCTTTTTTATGAACCACTGTTGCAGTCTAAAAGGCCGTTATTTCTGAAGTTTTAATTTCATGGCTGATGTGACATGTTTTTTTTTTTTGTTTTGAATTATTTTAGTCACTCTTTATGGAGTGTTCACCAATCACAGCTGTATGGGTGTTTCCACACGCTGTCTTCTGTTGGAACTGTTGGATGTCAGTGTGTCGGAGCTGTTGGTGAGAGGCAGCAGTGGGACTCAGGGCGCGAGGTAAGTGATATCACGGTCTTGCATATGCTGGTCCACAAATTCACATAAGTGATCCAGTCCAAGTGGACATCTCTAATACGTGGTGCAAACCCACTGAAGATTTATCAAGGTCTGATTATTCAGACAACATTTAGAGGTGGTCTCAAGAGTCCTTCGTTAGCTTATTTTTAACAACGTGAACACAAATATATCCTGGAGAGAGTGGTTTCATCTGTTTAATTTCACAATGTGTTCTGTTAGACCTCAGCAGGGCCATTCCATGTGGCTTGTCCAACACTGTGCCAGAGACATCCTGGAGGCACTCGCCTTCCTTCACAGAGAAGGTTATGTGCATGCTGATCTAAAGCCACGCAACATCCTCTGGAGTGCTGATGACGAGTGCTTCAAGCTCATTGATTTTGGCCTCAGCTTCAAAGAGGGAAACCAGGTGACTGGGTTTATAATGAACAGAGGGTTACAATGCCTTTGCATAAGTACAAATAGGCCCTTGTTTGAACAGATTTAGTAACTTTTGATTGAGTTCATAAATTTCAACATTCACAAGTCACAGCTACAGTGGATCTCAAAAGTTTACACACCGCTGTTTAAATGCCAGGTTTTGTGAGGTAAAAAGGTGACACCAAGAGAAATAAATTCACAGCTTTTTCCACCTTTAATGTGGCCTATAACCTCTACAACGCAATTGAAAAACAAACTGAAATCTTTCAGGGAGGTGAATTTAAAAAATAAATAACTGAGATAATGAGGTTGCACAAGTGTGCACACCCTCTTATAACTGGGGATGTGGCTGTATTCGGATTTAACCAGTCCCATTCAAACTCATGTTCAATTGGAGTCTGCACACACCTGTCACTAGGGATGGGCAGCTGAAGCCTCATGAAGCTTCCACAGGGTTTATCTGATTGTGCTGGAAAATTAACCAAAGTTTCGGGGCTTTGAAACCACACAGAACAGTGACATCTGGTGGTAAACAGCAAGTATATCACCTGCTTCAACCAGCCTCCTTGTCCTTGTTATACTTGAATATGTACATAATAAAAAGTGTAAAACAAAACAATTTGTGTTAATTTATGTGAGAAGTGCTTGTGTTACATCAGTCCTTCTCAATTATTTTCTGTAACGACCCCCTAGGAAGAAGAAAACATTTTGGAAAATTGTTGCGCATCCGTTACATTCATATCCATCAATGCAGCATCAAGGTTTTGCTTCCTTGACACTGCCAAAAATTCAGCATATCAAGAAAATCAATGCAGTGCAAACTTGTAAAAATAAGGGATTTGAACTCGTAACCTTTGGATCCAGAAGCCACTATGTTAACCATTGAGCTATCAGATATATTTGTTTTAAAGAATTCAGGGACACTTTGTGTAATAGAGACACCTCAGTGTCAGAACAACAGACAGAGAGGTGTTTGGTACACGGGACACAGCTGTGCAATGGCTGGAAGCGCTTTGTTTGTGATATGCGCTAAATACACGAGTCAAAAAATTGATGTACTATCCTCCATCACTAAAATTCTTAAATGTGCTGCCCCCCCTTTTTGAAAACAAAAAAAAGAATTATATTAGCAGACATACCCATAATAACAACAAAGCATATATTTACACTTGGAAAAACAAAAGCAGGCAAACATCTTACATCACACAATAGTAAATATTGTACAATACTATTACCTTATTAGGAGAAACCAAGGTGAAGTGATTCCCAAGCCACAGAATGTTTCTTACCAGAAGCCATGGTAAAGAGCAATTAACTCGATTCAGACAAGGCAACGGACAGGGCAGCAGAACTGGTCGGGAAATGTCGTTTAGGATCCATTTTTGTTTTATTGAGAATAGCCCAACTGTTCAAACAGATGAGTGACTTCTGAACCGTGGTTCGATCAAACAATGCATTCGGCGCTTTGGACGTCGTCAGTGTCATTTGACACGGCCTGGAACATTGTGCCGAACCACTCTGTTTCACAAAGGTAAAACAAGCGCTGAAGCCTCCGTGTCAAACGGGCCATCCCTACCTGTCACCATTTAAAGTGCCTTTGATTAACCCCAAATAAAGTTCAGCTGTTGCAGGAGGCTTTTCCTGACATTTTTGTAGCCATATCTTCCAGCACAAGCCATGGTCCGCAGAGAGCTTCCAAAGCATCAAAGGGATCTCATTGTTCAAAGATATCAAGTCAGGTGAAGGGTACAAAAGAATTGCCAATGAATTAAATATACCACGGAACACAGTGAAGACAGTCATCATCAAGTGGAGAAAATATGGCACAACAGTGGCATTGCCAAGAAAAGGATGTCCGTCCAAAATTGATAAGATGAGAAGAAAACGGGTCAGGGAGGCTGCCAAGAGGCCGACAGCAACATTGAAGGAGCTGCAAAAATTTCTGGCAAGTACTGTCTGTGTAGTACATATGACAACAATCTCCCGTCTTCTTCATATTTCTGGGCTGTGGGGTAGGGTGGCAAGACTGAAGCCTCATCTTGCGAAGAAAAACTTCCAAGCCCGGTTTCATTTTGCAAAAAGACATTTGAAATCTGCCAAATGCATCTGGGAAAAAGTGTTTTGGTCCGATGAAACCAAGGTTGAACTTTTTGGCCATAATTCCAAAAGGTATATTTGGTGCGAAAACAACACTGCTCATCACAAAAAGAACACCACACCTACAGTGAAGCATGGTGGCGGCAGCATCATGCTTTGGGGATGTTTTTCTTCAGCTGGAACTGGAGCTTTAGTCAGGGTGGAGGGAATTATGAACAGTTCCAAATACTAGTCCGTGTTGGCACAAAACCTTCGGGCTACTGTTAGAAAGCTGAAGATGAAGAGGAACTTCATCTTTCAGAATGACAATGACCCAAAGCGCACATCCAAATCAACAAAAGAATGGCTTCGCCAGGATAAAATTGAGGTTTTGGAATGGCCCAGTCAGACTTCAGACCTGAATCCAATCAAACATATGTGGAGTGATCTGAAGAGGGTTGTGCACAGGAGATGCTCTCACAATCTGTCAGATTTGGAACGGTTTTGCAAAGAAGAGTGAGCAAATATTGCCACATCAAGACGTGCCACGCTGATAGACTCCTACCCAAAAAGACTGAGTGCTGTATTAAAAGCCAAAGGTGCTACAACACAGTGTTAGTTTAAGGGTGTGCATATATATGCAACCAAGTTATTTGAAGTTTTTTATTCTTACCCTTTAAAGATTTCAGTTTGTTTTGTAATTGCATTGTACAGATTACAGGTCATATTGAAGGTGGAAAAAGTTGTGAAATTATTCATTTTGGTGTCAAGTTTTTACCTCACAAAAACCTGGCATTTGAACAGGGATGTATACACTTTTGAGAACCATTGTAGTTATTATGTCCCAGTAGGTAGGTGTAAAGTTGACTCTAAAAAGTGTTTGATGTGACATATCACTTTGAAAAGTGGGGAGTTACATTGAGAATGAAGAAGAGTGAAGTATACTGAATTCATTGTGTTGGTAACAAATTCTCAGTACGATGACCCCCTTCATACTTATTTATTTCTACTCATACCTTTATTGTCCAGCAGTAGAGGTTGCATAAAATTACCACATGTTGGCAGCAGACTTAAACAGCTGATCCCTGTAACAATATACAAACTCACGTCACTATAACATGACACTGACCTAAAAACCAGATGACTTACATCAGTATAACATGACACTGGTCCAAAAACCAGATGACTAATGTTATACATTAGTGTCACATTACACCGTCTTAGGACACTGGAAAGTTGGTAACATGATTCAATTTGACATTAGACTATTGTGATAGTGTTAATAAGCAGAATCCAACTTTCAAATTAACAGCAAATAATTTACAACATTTTGTCAGTGGGCTGTTATTATGTTATAATGTACAACCCCTGGCAAAAATTATGGAATCACCAGTCTTGGAGGATATTCATTTAGTGGTTTAAATTTGTAGAAAAAAAGCAGATCACAGATATGCCACAAAACTAAAGTCATTTAAAATGGCAACTTTCTAGCTTTAAGTAACACTAAAAGAAATCCAGAAAAAAATTGTGGTAGTCAATAACAATTGCTTTTTTAGATCAAGCAGAGAGAAAAAATTATGGAATCACTCAATTCTGATGAAAAAATTATGGAATCATGAAAAACAAGCAAACAAAAAAAACACTACAACACACCACTAGCACTTTGTTGTACCACCTGTGGCTTTTATAACAGCTTGCAGTCTCTGAGGCATGGACTTAATGAGTGACAAACAGTACTCTTTGTTGCCAGATCAGCTTTGTAGGTTGGAGCCTTGTCATGGACTATTTTCTTCAATTTCCACCACAGATTTTGCGATCTGGACTATTTGCAGGCCATGACATTGGCCTTATGTGTCTTTCTTCAAGGAAAGTTTTCACTCTATGGCCAAGATGCATTATCATCTTGAAAAATGTCATCATCCCCAAACACCCTTTCAACTGATGGCATAAGAAAAGCATCCAAAATGTCAATGTAAACTTGTGCATTTATTGAAGATGTAATGACTGCCATCTCCCCGCTGCCTTTATGTGACATGCAGCCCCATATCATCAAAGACTGTGGAAATGTGCATGTTTTGTTCAGGCAGTCATCTTCATAAATCTCATTGGAACAGCACCAAAAAAAAAAGTTCCAGCATCATCGCTTTGCCCAATGTAGATTCACGATTCATCACCGAATATGACTTTCATCCAGTCATCCACAGTCCACAATTGCTTTTCGTTAGCCCATTTAACCTTGTTTTTTTCTGTTTCGGTGTTCATGATTGCTTTCCTTTAGCTTTTCTATATGTAAATCCCATTTCCTTTAGGTGGTTTCTTACAGTTCGGTCACAGACGTTGACTCCACTTTGCGCCCATCTATTTCTCATTTGTTTTGCTGTGCATTTTCTGTTTTCAAGACATTGCTTTAAGTTTTCTGGCTTGCTTTGACGTCTTCCTTGGTCGACCAGTATGCTTGCCTTTCACAACTTTGCCATGTTTGTACTTAGTCCAGATTTTAGACACAGCTGACAGTGAACAACATATTTTGCAACATTCCGTGATGATTTACCTTCTTTAAGAAGTTTGATAATCCTCTCCTTTGTCTCAACTGACATCTCTTGTGTTGGAGCCATGATACATGGCTTTTTAACTGCAGACTAATGAGCAGATTTAATCTGATGCAGGTGTTAGTTTTAGAAATGGAAATTTACTGTGTGATTCCACAATTTTTTTCCTCAGAATTGAGTGATTCTGTAATTTTTTCCTCTCTGCTTGATCTATAAAAGCAATTGTTATTGACTACCACAATTTTTTTCAGGATTTCTTTTAGTGTTTCTTAAAGCCACAATGTTGCCATTTTAAATTACTTTAGTTTTGTGGCATGCCTGTGATCTGCTTTTTTCTACAAAATGAAACAACTGAATGAACATTGACAACTGAATGAACCTCCAAGACTGGTGATTCCATAATTTTCCCAGGGGTTGGAAAATCTCATCTCTCCAGTGTTAGTGCACCATCATATTTACATACATGGGTAGTGTAATTTTAGAGTTTCACCACTTGATGTCACTATTTTGTATTGTACTGTGTTTTGCAATAGCTTTAAGGATGCATTTATGACCTAATTATGCCTTCAACAATGCTTTTGCCTACATACTCTTGCTGGTTTTTGGCAATTAATGTTAACTACTTTTAGCATCATCATGTCAGACAACACAGTTCTACAGCAAATGTGAAATTCTTTGAATTCAACACTTCATTAAAATAATCAGAAATTCAATCATTTTGTTTTAAGATGAACCTTGTATCTCACCCAAACACTGACAAGGCTTTAGTGTTAAACTAATTAGTTTCAACATATCATTTGGTATTGATTTTGCACCTGAACTTACAGAGAACCTACAATGTAGATGGTGCAACAGTTGACCTTAAAAAGAACTCTAAAAAAAATTTTCTGCATCAATAAACCATACATAAAATAAGTTACTATCATCCTAGCAATCCATTATCTTTTTAATTCCATGTGACAGATGAATGCAAATGATGTAGTATATTACAGAGTAATGAAGAAATAAGGTTCAGTGCAAAAGTCTCAGCCAATTGTACTTTTTTTCCAGTATAGCAGTACAAATATGATCTGCTGTATATTTTTAAGGTTAAAGTTCAAAAAGGGTTTAAAATAATGTGTATTTCTGTTGTGCTGTCATTATGGATTTAAAATGCATAATTCAAATGAAAAAACGTAAGCACTACGTTTCTGTCCAAGGATTTTCAGTTACTACTTAAGTTAGGGTGTATTCACACTCGTTTGCTTTGTTTCGATTCAGGGGATAAAAATGATACATTTGTTGCACTTGCCCTTTGGGTCATTTGTGTTCACAGGGTATTAGTCTGTATGAGTACAAACTTATAAATAAATGCCATGTGTGAGCAAACTCTTCTTTCATTGGTCAGAAATCATCTTTGGAAGGAGGAAGAGTTTACTCTATATTTTTGCCCTGCGGGAAAAACAACATGTCATCAGCTGCTGGTGTGATTAGTTTTTTGTGGTTCTCTGGTGCATCTGATGAGATGATGTATCTAGTGCATCTGATGGGACGTATACTTGCCA
>JAQQAE010022108.1:0-10320 GCA_029823295.1 Pseudamia nigra | reverse complement strand
TCGTCTCCTCTAGCGGCTGTCTGTGTGTCAAACACCCTATAGTCGAATTTATTCAAAATACAAGTCGCTCCGATGTATTTGTCGCTCCCTTCACCAGACTATGCAAAAAACCACGACTTTTAATCAGAAAAATACGGTACTTCAAATCCTTTAAGTTGTGAACTTGGGTCTTCATGAATCTAACCTGTTTTTAAAACAGATTTTACTCAATTGGACTGAATTTTGGTTGTTCATCCCTGGACCACTTTTATTGTTTTACTATCCACTGCAGACTAGAACACCCAACAAGATCTTTAGGTTTGCATGCAATGACCATCACAATTTGGTCCTTGTCAGAGTTGTTCAGCTCCTTACTTACGGTAGTTTGGACAATTTGCTGCTGCCTAATACATCCGCCCACTGACAAAAGCCATCGAAACCATGCAGTCAATATTATGACCGCTTCACTGGTTAGTGGTTATAATGTTATGGCTGATCGGTGTAGATGTGCATTTTAAACATTTTAGATTTACATTTAAAGAGTGATTTATCATACTGTAGTATATACAACATAAGAATCAAATAGTGCCATGTGATGTCTTCAATGTCTCTGATTAGTCCTGCTGTTTCTCTGTTCATTCTCTCCACATTTTAGCTTGAAAGCCTGTTCAGACAGGTGTGATCAACCAATCACAACTTTCCAAATCATGTGTCGTACATAACAATGGGCTTGACTCTGCCTCTTCACTAAAATAAAAGATCAGTCCTTGTTCAGAGTCGCTCTAACACCTCTATGGAATCACTCCTAAGATAAAACTTCTAGCTAGAAGTTTTTAGCTTCAGTGAGGAGCTCTGAGAAATTATTCCCTTGCATGTTGATTATGATTAGGGTTAGGGTGTAAATGTCTTCTCTCTCTGTTTATCAGTCATGAGCAGCCTATTTATTAAATGCATATAATGCATATTGTTTTTCTGACATTTCAAACATTTGCTTCAAATTCATTTTACATTTTCTGAAAATATGGTAAGTAAAACACGTAAAACAAAGATCAACAGTAGTTCACATGATGCAGTGTTTTAGAGAACACTCTTGTACCTGTTAAGCTGCTCCTTTCAGTGCTGTAGAGCTGAACAGGTGACAGTTTCTCAGTCTTGGGAATGAGGAGGGCTGTGCTGGTGTGTGTGGAGCTGTGGGTGAGGAGGGCAGACACAGCTGAGCCTGTGGACGTGCCGGCGTGGGGTCCACTGTGGGCCAGGGAGGCACTCTGACTATGCAGTGGTGTCAGCACTGGGATCCTTGCAGGCCAACCAGCTCCGTGCTGCAGCGGTGAAGTGTGTATGCTGCTGCTCGGCTGCTAAGAAACACAAAAACTCCAATTAGAAGTGACTCTATAGAGAACGCTTGGCAGGTTCCTCAGCAGTGATGAGGGTGGTTTTGAAGACTTCATTTGTAAAGCTCTTTCGCATGGAGACACCAAACAGAAACAGAATTTTATAGATGCTCTGGCTGTGGTTAAATATCAGTGTGGTAAAGTTGACTTCAATGATGATCTACTCCTCTTTATCACAAATATAAAATGTCTAAAGGACTAAATTACATGTGTATAGGCACTGTGGGTCGAAAGCATGTTGCTTGTCAGACAACTTGATTGAAAAGATTGAAGAATTTTTGTTGAAATGCACAAAACTGCTCAGCAATGTAGTTTTAATTTGTACGTTGCATTCTGATGTCACTTATATTTAACACTGACCTCGTTTAAATGGCTTTGTATGAACTGTTTGGTACGGTAGTTGGGTGGGGAGTTTATTACCCCGCGCAATGGCTAAGTGGCAAGCAGGGCATTGTTTTCACTTGTGTGTGCATGTGTCCACAGGATAACTCAAGAACACCTGGACAGAGTTTCACCAAACCTGATGGGAATATTACTGCCAGGAGGACTTGTCAAAGAGATTAAAGGTTAAAGGCCTAGGTCAATATAAATGTGTATGTGTGTCTGCAGGGAGAACTCGTGGATGGATTTTCAAACATGGTGGGACTATCACTCAGGTGTATATCTGGAGGAAATTCACTTCTGGGGTGGATTAGCCATGGTCAAGGTCAAGGTTGATTCAAAAAACACATTTTCCATCATATCTCATCCGTGCTACAGAAGTGCTCTTGGTCTCAAAATAACCAGAATATTATGAAATTATGCTGAAGTCATAATATGACTTTATATCCACCATAAATTTTGGATGATGACCCATTAAGAGAACTAATCTTAGCCACAAAATAACTGGAAATTTTTTTTATATCATCTGGTTGAAGCAAAAGTATGATAGAGCCCAAATAAAGTTATAAAATGACTTCATCATTCAAAATTAATTCCGTCTCTCTTTCTGTGCACATGTGCAGGGTATGCATCAGCCTGAGGATGCTTTTTTATGTTGCTGTTGTTTCAGAGCCACTTTTCATGGGCTCATAAAAACAATTCCGTACTCAGCTTTGTGACCATAAAAATTTCAATTAAAGTTTTTTAGCTTAAGGACTAGAATATTTCTCAACCCATCTCGGAGCACTTCATCTTTTGCTCTACACAAACATTCAAAATTCACCCATTTGGATATATGAGGTTTTCATTGGACAGGAAGAGAACGAAAAACTTTAAAGATGTAACTGTCAGACAATTATTGAGTAAAAAGTGATATAATCAAATACAGTATTGTTGCTTGTTTGTCCACGTATTTACACAACATATAGGCCAGTCAAATTGTGACTTCCTGGTAGACATTTTGGAGCCAAACACCACAGGTGGCCATAACTGAACAAACACGAAAGAGCTGCAGAAGCCCAACAGTAGTAATGCTAACTGTTAGCTTCTTGACTTAGTAAAACTTCATTAAGCATTGTTTAAAGTAGTCATTGTGTAGTTTGGGGAATGATACCTCTTAACCATAGGTACAACTGAGCTGTATATGGAGCTGTCATACAGCCCTGTCAATCAAAGCCTGCCAAGACACACTATTTACCCTAAAAAAAACTTTAAGCTGTAACCTAAAGATGTAACGACAGTAAGTAAAGTAAATAAACTTCATTTCTATAGCACTTTCACAGATGAAATCACAAAACATTTAAAGATGGACCAAATCATTTATTAAGAGGGTCCACATAAAACAACTGAGAGCATGATGACTCATGAAAGAATGTATTCACTTAGTATTTATAGAGAAATCTAGTGTAACACTATGGGATCCAAGGCTTTTTGGAGAAAAATGGTCATCCCATTAGTTCTAGCATAAAGCTGCTAACATGGAAATACTGAAGTAAGAAAAAAATCTTTAATTTAAGCAAAGTTCATTTTACAGATCTCAAATCAAAAGAGCAATCAAAGTAAAGGACTGACTTACCGATGAGCCTGGAGATGACGAGCCATGACCTTTGGTTGTCACTAAAGTAGTATCAAATCCCAGAGTGGGCTTTCCTGAAAAACAGTGTTTTATGTTAGGAACAGAGACATTATTACATACAGCACTGTACAAAAATTTTAGTCACATCGGTTTTTTTGTTCTATCAGATTATAATGACCATAAACATGCATTTCATAACCAAAACAGAACTAGAATACAACAAAGTGTCAGTATTATGTGTTACATGCACTTACTGTAAATGGTTTGAACTACTTGGGACAGAAAATATAAGATCTAGTGACTTAAATCTTTAAGCGCATGTCACTATTTTTGTGACATGTCACACAAAATATGGATTTTTGCCTGTTGAAGCCATATAGTTCTGATTTTCACGTCTTTATGCTGTGCAAATATTTTCTTTATTTTATTTACAATCCTCCAAAAACAAACCAAAGATAGATATTTGCAAGTTGTACAAGTTGCAAAGAAGAAGCCGTATGTGAACACAATCCAGAAACACTGCCATCTTCTCTGGCTCATGGTCACATATGGCTTCTTTTCTGCATAATACACCTTTAAATGCATTTGTGGATGGCATGATGAACTGTGTTCACAGACAGTGATTTCTGGAAGTGTTCCTGAGCCCATTTAGTGATTTCAGGAGATGCAGTGCCATTTGAGGGCCCAAAGATCATGAACATCCAGTTTTGACTTCTGGCCTTCCTCCTGATTCTCTGACTGCTTTGATGATGTTATAGATTGTTGATGGTGGGATCTTCAACATCTTCAAAATTTTACACTGAGGAACATTTTTCAAAAAAAATTATTCCACAGTATTTAGATGAAGTTTGTCACAGATTAGTGACCCTCTGGCCATCTTTACACCTGAGAGGCGCTGAGTCTCTAAAATGTTCCTTTTATAAGAGGTGGCAATGATTGGGACTGATCAGTGAGGCTGATGTGGAAGCAACTTAAAGTTGAAATACCCCTGTTGGCCACTGGGGCACCGTTCAGTGGGCTTTGAAAAGTCCTGACTCCCATAGAGTTACATTGGACTACTCTATGAAGAGAGTACATTTGTGTCGTGAGTCATTATGGTCCCAAACGTTTTATTTGGACCCTCTAATATGTGATCTGATGGTCCAGCTTGAACTTTTTGCTCTGTTATTAAGATATTACAGCAAATAACCTGACAAATCACTGCTATGCTGGGGTTTGATTGACATGTTGCTATGGCAACTTCGCTCGATAGCGGAGTCATATCAATTTGGACCTTCGTATCTTCTATTTAATCAATATGGGCATAGTTTTACCTGAGATATGCTTGACTATAGTTGTGGGTAAGTGTTTACACCAACAACACTGCAACATGACTTTGCTTGGCAATGCTTGGTGAGGTTTTTGGGACTAGAATACGAGTTTATGAGATTTTCAAATCATTGCATTCTTTTTATTTACATTTTGTTTGCATCTCGGCCTTGTTGGGATTGGGGTTGTGTGTCGTCACTATGAACATGATGAGATAAGACAACAAACCCAGGGTACCTAAAACGTTTGCACAGTACTGTACTTTTTAAAGAACTTACTGTAGTTCATGGAAATAGGTGACTCACGTTCACGGGTGCCAGTAGAGAGCAGTTTAGCCAGGCAGCTGGTGGGTGGAGACGCAGAGGCGGGGGATCCAGAAGGAGCCACACACAGACTGACTGAGCTCATGCCTCCTGTTTTCTGTTTGTGCTTCCCCCTGGCCCCTGAAACGGCCACCTGTTCGGGCATGGTGAAGCAGTGGGCCGCGGTGACAGAGGGCAATGTCGAGTGGACCGGGTCAGAGACGGCAGCTGGGTAACTCAGAGAGTGGCAGGGGCTCTGAGAGTATGTGTCTCCTGAGTGAGGGTAGTTATGGACCTGGTGCAGAGACCCCTGAGCCCCCATGGTGGAGGCAGTGTGAGTGATGACAGTGGAGGTCACACTGGTCGGTAAGTAATAACCAAACTTGTGGCATGGCAGTGGATAGAGAAAAGGAATACTTGCAGAAACAGGCTGCTCAATGCTGGTGGTTAATGCTACAGAAACAGGTGGATCAGGGTATGACTGATGTGCATAGGGCATTGTTCCTGATATAATGTTAGACGTGGGATATTCAGTACAATCTTGGCCCGACCTGGTCTGTTCGGGCCGTGGGTTGGAGGATGACGAGGGCTGAGACAAACTGTCAGATGAAAGACTGGGCTGGAAGAGAAATATTGAATAAGTATTGTTATTTCTGCAGCATTAAATAAACAAGAGGGGGTCGTAAAACAAGAGCCATACCTGAACCATCTGGGTGTCAATATGTAGCTGATGACTTGTTACCACTGGAGAAGGACCTGGAGCAAATGCTGTACTGGGTGAGCTCTCAAAGTAGCCACAGTCTGCATAAGCAGTCTGCTCCGAGGGCTGGCCCCGGTAGTTCATAAATATATCTGATAAAACAAACATATACAGATGTAAAAAAATGCTTTTGCTGAATTCAGGCTGCAAGAAAATGCAGCCCAGACCTGTCTTCTTGTGTTTATGTGAGTCAGACTTTCATGACAATGTGAACAGTACAGGTCACATGGATTTGATCTTTTTAATTTCGAATTGACATACTTCCACATGTCATCTTAAGTTAAAGATCAGGACCTGTATCCCCAAAAATTCTTAGAATCTTCTCTCCTAATTTAGGCTAAAAACATCCATCAGGGAATTTCTCTTCAGTGTGATTAAGTAGAGGTCTTAAAGTGACTCTGAGCGAGCAGTGAAACAATTTGTAGTGAGCAAAAAAAAACTGTTTTCGGGAAGTTTATTTCTATGATGCTGTTTCATTTGTCATTTCTGTTTCTAATGTGAGGCTTAAATATGCATTAAATATTTTTCTGGACACACCTATAATTGTGACCCACACACATCACATGTCATCTCATCTATTCATGCACTAATATGAAAATGTATGTCCCTTTTTTATCTCTTCATCAAAATTCTGCACTTGTAGGAGTGACTTCATCATAATGCTCACTTTCATTCACTCACATATTTGCTGGTTTTCCACAGAATCGGATCTATACTTGAAATCTGAATCAGGGCTGGAGCCTATCCCAACAGGAATCGTCAGGTGTACTGTGGGGTTCCATCCTAGATGGATCGCCAGTTCATCGCAGATAGACAACCGAGACAGAGACAAACGATCATACATTGTCACCGTCACACTTACGGGCAATTCAGAGTCAGCAAATAACCTATAAAAGTGCATGTGTTTGGACTGTACATGGAATCCAGAGTACCTGGAAAGAGCTCATCAGACACCTGGAGAACATACAAACTGCACACACAATTCCAATCTCAGGGGCTCTGCGCTGTACATGACAGTGCTCACAGCACAAAGCCACTTGGATTTCTGACCAGTGACTTCAAAACAACAGAAGTGCCCTTCAGTATAAAGACAAAGACAGCTGTGCAGACAAACTTGCTTCCATCTACAGTAGAAAATTATACCAGGTTTATGATCAGACATATTATCAACACACTGTATTCCAAATTCAGCATGATGCAAGTATTACTAATAATGCGACACAGTACATACCAGCATATTGTACTGAAGCTACTAGTGTGCTGCCCATGACAAGTGATCTGTATTTCCATTTAAGTGAAGCTCCGAGGAAGACTGTGCATATATTAAACCCTTGGCTGACAGACACTCTCTAACTGCTTGGACCTTGTGACCAAAAAAGAGGCAGAGAGCTGATTCCCAGCAGCCACATGAACACACAAACACACATTACAGCACTGGTAACAGGGCCTCTGTGGGTTACAAAGGCTGACTTGTAGCCAGAGGGCTGCTGGATACTGAAGTAGCACAGAGGCCAAAACAACCACAACCCTGAGCCCTCAAGCAAAGAACTGAACTTCAACCTGCTTGATGTGCAACTCCTCAGCTCAGGCTGGGGGTTTGTGCTGAATAATGAAGGAGCCTTAAATCCTCCCCTGTTGAGGATAGTGAGTATCAATAAGCATCAACTCAAAAAGGATTCTGCCTCTCTGTTTAGAGAGTGAATAATACGGTGCTAAAGCCTATTTTGGTTTGGTGTATTATTGTCACTTTTGATGGCATTTGCCATTATTTAAAGCTTATTTTATACATTTCTAAGACTCCACACACATACAAGGAAAAACAAGGTCAGACTTCAGGATAGGAAAACATATTAGTCATTAATTAGTTGCTTATAACACCTTATGATACTGTTTTCGCCCCTGTGTGTGTGTGTGTGTGTGTGTGTGTGGGGGGGGTGTACGTGTGTAACCTGAGAACCCCCGGATTTCAGCAAATCTGGTTATATGGTTATATTACTCAGATGGATATCTCAATGTTATTCACTTCTGGGGGGGGTGGATCAGTCAAGGTCATGGTCACCCAAAAGATCTCGGAAAACACATTTTCTGTCATATGTCGACAACCCTCTGTGGTTGGAACGTGTTGCAGGCATTAAATTCAAAATTTGTGCATATTTGCAAGAAAACAGTTTTTCTGTTTGAACATTAAATATCTTGTCTTTAAATATCTTGTCTAGTCGATAAGTTGATAAGTTCAATGAATTAAACGTACCATATAACCTACCTGTCAAGTTATTATCCTCTCACTCATACACACACACACACACATTTAGGTGAACTGGTTCTAAATTGTCCATAGGTATGAATGTGCATGTGAATGGTTGTCTGTCTCAATGTGTCAGCCCGGTGATGAACTGCCGACTCATCCAGAGTCGGCAACTAACAGCAGCATTACAACTTTAAGTTACTTCCACTTCAGCCTCACTGAACAGCCCTGGTCATTGGCCACTGGTTTTTACTTTGAAATTAAAAAGTTTTTTTTTTTTTTTTTGCAAATTCACAACAAAAAAAGCCTAATTATATTCACACACATTCAGCCTATAATGTAGTGAAAGGTGAAAACATCCAAGGGTGGAGAATATTTTTTCCAGGCAGTGTCTCCTTTAGTGAATAATATCTTACACAGAAGAACATCTCCCCGACAGACAGAACAGACAGATAAACGGACAGAGGTTCCATACCTGGAATTTCCATTAAATCATCCAGATTAGGCTGCAGAGGTGTCAGACCTGGCTGGATTATATCTGCATTGCTTGTGTAGGCTGAGGAGGAAGAGGACATCATGTTAAACACTTCAGCAGGAGACAGAGTCTTTGTAAATGCAATGTTTTTGAAAACTCCATCAGAGTCATGTTATGTAAATGGTAAATGACTTGTAAACAACAAAAAAGTGAATATGATAAATATGATACATAAAGTTTGTTTAGTGAAAACAGTCATCAGAATTCATATTTATTTCTTGTTCCACCACTTCACAGGCAAAGAAAAATATTGCCTTAATATGGCTTTCTGTTTAATCATCCTCATTCTCACAGCTCTTATAACTCAAATTCTATGTATATAAGGTTTATCTGTTAAATAATGACACTGTGCTTATGACAATGAAGCCATGAGGTTCACAGTCACACTGAGCATTTTATTTGATATCTGAAACAGGTCTCTCTTATAAATGAGACTTTGGGTCTCAATGGGATCAGCTGTATAAATAAAGGTTAAATAAAAATAAAAAAATTATATATTAAAAGTTGAGTATTCACACAAAACAGCTGTAAATTTACAATAAGAGATGTCTTTAGTTCATTGCTTGCTACTGATTGAAGTGCATGTATTTTTACTAATGCGTAAGAAAATTATTAGTTTAAAACTTGAACATTTTTGGTGAAATTGAACTAAAAGCAGCCGAATGTTTTCACCCTTTAACTGAGGTGTATGAGGAACACTGCATGTTACGTCACGTGTGTTTGAATGGAACAAAAGATTCAGTGACGGCAGAGAGGATGTTCAAGACGATGAATGTTTTGGATCGTCAAAAATCTAAAAACATTCAACAAATTGAACAACTCATTTGAAATGAATGAAAGAGACCATAACTGTGGAAAAATTATTTCAGCTCACACTGTGCTCTCTCAGTAAGGCAGTTTATGACACAAAAAAAGCATTATAGTGATTAATCACCCTCCATATTCACCTGATTTAACACCATGTGACTTTTTCCTTTTCACTAAAATCAAATCTGTGTTAAAGGAACACATTTTGAGTCTGTGTCAGAAGTTAAGCAAAGAATGACAGAGATTCTGACACAACTGTCTGAGGACCTACTGCACTGCTGTGATCAGAGGAAGACCTCAATGCTGTGTTGACACAGAACAAAAGGAGATTGAAGGAGAAAGACTGAAAAATGTTCAATAAAATTATATTACAGCATTAGTCTCACTTTTAATAGCCGTACTACAGCCCCATCCATATGCATTATCCATTAACAAAACTCACATCCTAAGTAATATGACCCCAGTTCCAGTGCTGTTGGGTCATTGTGTAAAATGTGAGTTAGATGTTAAAAATGAGACATTTTACCATTTCATGGAAAACATTAGCTCCCTTTGAATTTGATGGCAACAACACATCTCAAAAGAGTTGGCACAAGGGCAACAAAAAGCTGGAAAAGTAACTGGAACAAATCAAAAACAACTGGAGGAGCATTTAACTAACTAGGTTACCTGGTAAAAGGTCAGTAACATGACTGAGTATAAAAGGAGCATTTTAGAGAGACAGAGACCCTCAGATGTAAAGATGGACAGAGGTGACAAACTGGCTAAAACAGAAAACTGTTCGTCAGTGTAAAATTGTGAAGAATCTGAAGATCCACCGTGTACAGTGTATTCAAAAAGCATGCACTGTGCACCGTAAACACAGCAGCAAGATGAATTTCCAAGGGTGTTACGGCCCCACCTATTGGTTGTACCGTATGATTGTTTTGAGTTTCTTCGAAGGCACCTGTGTGGAGTCCGGTGGAGGGCGGACCCGAGATGGACTGCTGATTGGCCC
>JAQQAE010022107.1:0-10320 GCA_029823295.1 Pseudamia nigra | reverse complement strand
ACCTGCTTTAGTGAGTGGCTGGAAAGAAAACCTGCAGTGTCTCGGCCCTTTCTGGCAATGATTGGACACCCCTGATCTAAATGATGTAAGTGGAAGAAATTGTCTGATGCGTGGGCAAATGTATTTCGAAGTCCAACTAAAGCATTTGTCATCTACATTACAGCGTGCTTCGCCTTCACTTCACAGATTCTCTATTTTTCACTAATGCTTCATTTTCTTTCATATTTTTCCAGGTGTATTCATCATATGCTGGCTGCCATTTTTCATTACGCATATCCTGAACACCCACTGCACAAAATGCAAGGTTCCCGCTGAGATGTACAATGCTTTCACTTGGCTGGGATATGTGAATAGTGCTGTAAATCCTATAATATACACCACCTTCAATGTTGAGTTCAGGAAGGCCTTCATTAAGATCTTGCACTGTTAAACTACAGCATCACTGATGAGACTGAATGAGGAGTAATGAATAAATGCATCTCTTCCGGTAAATACCTCATCCTTTCAGGAAAATGCACCGTGGAGGGAATCTATGACCTGCGTTTTAAAGCTATGGAGCTGAAATGACTGAAAACTGACAGTGTCTTACTGAAAGGCATGTTGGCTCTCTATGTGAATTGTTTGTGGAGTCATGTTCTCCAAGTCACTGAATGTAAAGCAAGAAATGTCTGTAACAATGACCCATTTCATTGAGAAAAGAAAAATGTAACATTGTTCTCTAAACCCATTGTGCTTGTCACTTAAGGAGCCATCTGTGTATATCACACACATACAATTTGCAAACTGCTATTTATTGTGTGTGTGTTCTCTGTTTTGATCATGGAAACTTATTGCAAATCTTATAGATATCAAGTCAGTGTTCATTGCAGCTCTTAATCTTCAGATCTATTACTGATTGGAATGTGTGTTAAAGAAGAGAGATTATTAATTTGCTGTATAATGTGGACGTAATGTCCACATATTTGCAGTTTTATAAACCGAATGATTATGATTATGATTATTATTATTATTCTTGTTATTATTATTATTATTATTATTATTTGCTGTACATAGTTTCTCTTGTGATTATATGCCTGCAATGGAAATGTGATGCATGCTACTCTGCTCCTTTACTTGACTTCTCATGAAATGTATGTTTAACAAAAAATACAAAAGATGTCCAATAAATGAAGACACTGTAAAGTGTCACATGAATATCAGTGTTGCTGTGTATACGGAGACAACATAAATGACACCATCATTCAGCAGTCGCTCTCTCTCTTGTTTCACAGGATTGCTTTACAGTTTGAGTAATGTTGTTTACTGGAAGCAACTCTGAGCTATGCTGCCGCTGCAGACTTGTTTCACTGGGAAACTAATAGCCTGTATGTGGACTTTGCAGCTTCCAGGTATAATAACACGGATGTTTGCAAACCCTGAAGTAGCTCCCTGGGGCCTTGGCTGAGTAAAAGTGGGGTAACTTGGCAAAAATAAATTCATAGTTACAGCAATACATCATGATGTGGTGTTTTTTGGTAATCCTTAAATAATGATATGTTAATATCAAATTTGTGAAATATTATCACCAGAGTATTGTGTGTTTTTATATATACTATATATATATAAATATAAACATTGCTATACGAGGTTTGTTTGCTAAACATGTTACCAACCAGCTGTGATATTCTTTAAGTTTAAGTTATTTTTATTTTTGAGACACTGGAAAAAGCAAAAAATAAAAATTCATTGTCTATGTTGTATTGTGTCATGTACATATAATGAGAGTGTTTCATAGTGGTTGATTACACAAGAAGAAACAGATTAGGCCTGTAATGTTAAGTGTGTAGAATTTATAATTGCATTTTTGCTATAAAACACAGTATCAGTCAAAGGTTTAGACACACCTTCTCCTTCAGTGTTTCTTTATTTTCATTTACTTTCAGAGTGAAGACATCCAAACCGTGAAAGAACAAGTGGAATTATGCAGTAAACAAAAAAGTGTTGAGCTTTAATAACTGCCTTTCTCATGGCATTTTCTCATCATACTCATGAGGTAGTCACCCAGCACGGTTTTTAATTCAAAGGTATGACTTGTCAAGGATTGTTCAATTTGTGACATTTCTTCCCTTCTCAATGTGCAATGTGTCTTGTGCAGAGGAAAGGTGTTATAGGAGCAATGACTACTTAAGAAGAAAAAGAAGTGTTATAGGAAGTTTGAAGATGGTTATTGACAGAAAATCATACTTATTTTCAGGCACAAGACAAAAGGAGAAGAGAGCTGTTAACCTTTTCATCCAAGTAGCACAAACAAGTAAAATGAATCCTGGACAGGTAATGGCACAAAACGACAAACTGTAGTGGGGCATTTTCAGATGGACAAACACTGATAAAGGACACATTTCTCACTACATTGCCTTTTCTCCTGAGCCAAGTCAGTTTGATAATTGCTTAACACTGCTGGACAATTGAGTCATAGATGAGGACACTGTGTGCTGAGAAGAGAGTGATGAGTTATACGTTGCAAAGTCACCAGTAGGTGTCACCAAATATTACACATTTAATATTTAAATCAGTTTATTTTTAATCTGCACCTCATGGATCCAGTATTGAAACAGGTGTCCAGACTAAAAAGGTGGCTGTGCTTTTGAACCCAACGCTGCTCATTGGCGCATAAGCTGAAAAAGTTTCTGACTTTTCTGTTATTTCCACATCATGCGACCCATTGTGAATGCAAACCAGGCCAGCTGCACATGAGGACTCCTATTTCACACGCTGACACCCTTCAGACCAAACTCTGCCCTGCAATTATGTCATCAATTTTAAAATCTCTTTTGTGCAGATTCAGAGAGTTTAAACAAGTCCAGCCCTTCATGCTGTTTGTCAGTATAAATCGATCCAGAATAACAATGACAATAAATATATGAGCTTATTTGGTTGATAAATTTCTGTCCTTTCTCTGAGATAAACTGTTATGATGATCACACATGAATAAATCCCTGAATTGCATGAAAATCTACAAAGCACTGTCTTATATATTTTTGCTGTGCTCAGCATTTTATGAGTAGATGAGGTCAGGAACGACATTTGGGCATGACATCAATCTTTGTAACAATACATTTAGTTTGTCCAGAAATGGATCATGCCTGGAAAAGCAGTGTTATCTGCAGGGTAAGTGTTTCTGTTCTACAGTTTGAAAACAACAAAACTATAGTGACAAAAAAACAGAAAGAAAGAGCTTACTTCCTCAGGTGATTTATCACTGCAAAAAGAAGAAAATACCAGATCCCATTTTATTGTTCTGTTGTGTTAAAACCAAAACAAGTCCAAAACAGTTTAAATTGATTTTGCAGACTAAGTGTAGCTAATGAGTACTTTAATTATCAAAGGTGTAGTAAAAATATTGAGTTTACTGTCAATATCAAAGAAAATAATAAAACTTTAATATTTTAGGAGGGATTTCTTACAAATATTTGCTTATCAATTTTCTTCAATAGTCAGTCATTTGTAGCAACAAAATTCTTGCATCATACTACGATGATGCAACATGATGCTGTGTATTATTATCAAAATGTCTACTGATGCTGACTTTAACTTATGTTGGAGTGCACTAATTAAGATATTTGATCCTGAAAATTCCCTGTATGTAAGGATTCCTCACTATAGACCTTCTTTCAGAACGCAGGCTGTTAGTTGTCTCAACTCAGACTCAGGTTTCTAATATAATTAAATTCCTTTTCCTTTATGTCCTCTATGTTCTTAGTGGTAGAACAGCACAAACAGGAGAGTGTGATTTGTCAGTTTCAGTGAATCCCCTCTGGCGGTGGCGGACTGATGTGATGTACTTGGTGACACAGCTTAATGGACTTGTGCCATCTCCGAGGACATTTGGATTCGGTTTGACCCCAGGCAACTGCTATCAGGGCGAAGATGTTACGGAAGAGCCCACATGGAAGAGGACACGGGTTGACAACAAAAAAATCTACCAGCATGGAATCTACCAGAACAATCTCTTATTTCATATACTGTAACTCTTAATTATCTGACCATTTTTAAAAAAGCTGTGTAAAAGGCAAAACACTTACACACTATTGTCAGACTGATTTATGAGGTATGATACAGTGCTTGTGGATTCTCTCTTGAATGATTCTCTTCTTGTGTGACAGATGTATATTTAGTATTCCCATGATAGGATCCTGAGGGAGAATTATCCTGGGACACTGCCAATCATGTCTTACACATCCTGTATGTTGGCTAATTAGCAGCTCCACTGGTTAATGGTTTGTAAATGCTATATGAATTCACTTTATTTCTTGTGTGTCCATTTTAACACAACTAAAATCCTTATAGCACTTTTTATCTTTATTTTTTTTTTCATGCTACTGTATATGATGCTTTTGTTATTTGTACTGTATTTTAAAGCTCCTCATTTGGTTATTTTGGACACCATATACATTTATCACATACCTGTCAGTGACATGTACAGTATCTAAAATTAGGATCAGCAAAAAAATAGACTGGAGAAATGATGCCAGAATCACATCTGAATTCATGAATACATAAATGTTGGCTCATATAAACAAGGTGCTGCAAGGTTCACGTCACAGAAAACACAGGCATATACACACAGAAAGACAATAAACTAAAAAAATAAGCTGATTAATCCACATGACTTTAGCCATTAAGACAACAGGAGAAAAAGTTTAATTGAATCCCTTCGTAATGTCTTTTTACCCATCTACAGTTTTGATGCCTTTTTTAACATTGCTGCTGCAGGGCTGTATGTTTCTGATTACATTTCTGATTACAGCAATAGAAATCTGTTGGCCAGCCCACCCCCTTGCATCACGCCTTACACACCACCCTACAAGTCTCATCACCGAGCCCGTTTACATGCACACAAAAACTCTGATCATTATTTGATTTCTGGAGATACCAGATTATTGAGGTGATCATGTAAACAGCATAAGATGATATGCTTTATCTGATAATGGCAGTTATCTGATTATGAGAAATTGGATCAACACACCTAGATTTCTCCCCAATACTCCAATGTCTTCGTGCATGCATACCCATTAATCTGATTTATATCGTTCTTTTACATCTGTGCATGTGTAGAAAAAAAAAATTGTAGAAAATGGAGATGACGTAGTCTCAATGTGTGCGGAAGAAAAAAGACAGCAAACAAAGCATGTAGCAGAGGAAAGTCTAAAGAGCCACTTCTGGAGTAAAGGAAAGACAAATTGCATGTTAAATGAAATGAAAACCCTCAACATCCTCCATCTCCTCAACAGGAAGAAATACAGAATGATTTGAAAATAACACCAAGCTTGACTCTAACGTCACTACATACATAACGTCACTGTATGTACTCCAAAAGAAATCTGATAATGAACTGAAACCTGTAAACCAGGGTTTTCAGTTATCACATTTCTGCAGTGCATGTAAACGTGTCATATCTGATTGTTATAATAATCTGATTATTCCCAGGTGTTGGATTTCTGTAATTATGTAAATGGGCTCATTGAGCCACTGAAGCCTGATATTCACTTCAATACTTCTGACAAAACTAGCACATAATTTGAGGTCAGCACATCCTTTCTCTAAAAGGTATCATAGTCAATCTTTTTTTATGTAAAAGATCTTTAAATCCAGTGTTTTAAATGCATTAAAATGAGGTGCAGCTTGCATATATTAAAATGAGGTGCAGCTTATAATCAACTTGTTCACATCTTCCTCCGTAAAAGCACTTTTCACCTCCTCATCGCATTGATTTTGAACTCAAAATCAGTCTCTTTAAGATGATTCAATTCCTTAAACAAATTGAGGAGCTGCTGGAGGGGAAATAACACAGATGTATCCTTTAAGGTAGTCTTTTCTACATCTAGACCAATCACGTGAAAAAGATGTAAAACAACTGGATGATAGAAACCATGGCAGGAGCAGGACTTGAAGAAAATGAAAGATATCCTTATTCAGAACTTGTGTCAGCTACTTTAAGTGAGCAAAGGTATGATCAAGCTATAGTGTATTAAATAAAATTCTATTATATCCATCTCTACATGGTGAGCTCTGTGAAAGAAGATCCAGTCCATCTATAGATATGAAATATTGTGTTAATTCTAAAATTATGAGAACTATTTTCTGTATCTGCAGCAGAAGTCATTTTACTCTCACATACAGTACTGGCAGTATCTCAGTCGTCCAATAACCAAAAGGTTAAAATCCCTCTCTCTCCTAGTCATTCTGCCGTTGTGTCCTTGGGCAAGACAGTTTACCCAGCTTGCCTGTATGAATGTGAATGAATGTTCAGTGGTGGTCAGAGAGACTGTTGGTGCAGAATGGTAGCTACATTTCCATCAGTCTGCCCTGGGGCAGCTGTGGCTACAGAGGCACCTTACCACCACCAATGTGTGACTGTGGAGTGAATAAATAATGGATGCTGTGTAAAGTGCTTTGGGTGTCTTGAAAAGTACTATATAAATCCAATCCATTATCATTATTATTATTATTATTATTATTATTTAGCAGTGTTATTTATTCATTACCATGATTAACTGTAGATCAGCTTTTCTAAAAGAATGAGCAGGGATGACAATGCACAGTAAAACAAAGAATGACCTTCAGGTCAAGACAAAGATATTCATTTGTAATTTATAATCTTAGATACAATATAAAAAGAATATGAGAACACACTTGTAGAGTATTAAGGTTTTGTCAATAACAAGCCTGTTCACCTTTAACAGTGAGCAGCACAAGTAGAAAGTTTGTACTGCAAACAAAGGGTCCCTGAGGAGAATCTTCTTCAGTGCCTGTCTTTCCCTTCTCTTTGCTTCTCTGTCTCCAGTGGGTGTTATCCTTGTCAGCTCTGTATAGTCCCTATTCTGAGCATGGTGACAAGCCTGTCCAAAAATAGTCCCAGAGATTGGACAAGAAGACTTCAGGCAGAGGTATATTGCATGTTCAACAATAAAAAGACTCTTAATTAACAGCATCATGTAAAGTTTTGTGAATTATCCAGATGGTGAAAATACCTAGCAGTATTCCTTAACTGATTACTGCTAGACCATTGAGCAGTAGAGAGCGGCCTTGACCCTCAAGGTTAGATGTGCTTTGTGAGATGAAATGACACAAACATTTGCACAAGACAAGGCATCATCATTCTGCCTCATAAAAACACATGTAGAAAATGTCATTGTGGATAGTCATTTTTTCTGAATGAATGAATTACCGACAATAACAACAACAACAACAAAAAAGCCACGGAGGAAAACCTCTCAGTCACCTTCTTCACAAATGCCACAAAACATGTACAGTGGTATAGTACAGCATAGCATTTCCACCATCGAGCTGCATTACAGTATCTCTGTATTACCACTGTTACTGTATTGAGTTCTGTTACACACACTCTTGCGTAAGCATCCAGATGGCCTGCACATGTTAATATTCAAGGATTTAAAGCGAGGAACCCCTTGTGCTCTTATCATTATTCAGCCACTAGTCACAACAGCTGTAAACCTGACCTGTTGTCCCATTAGCTAACCTCCAGCTTAAGGACCTCTTCATATTAGCATATAAGAATTTAAGAATTTGATTTAGAGTCATTAGTATTTAATGAAATAAGCATCTGTTCAACTGGTTCAGCATGATCTATGTGTTTCTGATTTTCTTGACTTCTTACTCATTTGAAAGAGCTTTGAACAAAGATGAAAACAAAGAAACAAATGTTGTGCAAAGTAATAATTGATTATTAAATAGAGAGATACGTATACATGTAGCATCTAATATACAACCCTGTTTATAAAAAAAGACAAGCCGCTGTGTAAAGGTTGAGTCTTTCTGAGGTAAAGATAGAGAGGGGTTCATCACTGCAAAACACTGTGTTGGGAAATAGTGCAACAATCATCAAACACCGGTTCTTTGATGGTATGAGGTGTGTTAGTGCACATGGAATGGATAACCTGCACATTTGTGAAGGCAACATCAAAACAAAACCACATTTTGTACATATTCTAACAGCATGACACTATAGTAAAAGTCTACTGTTAAGAGTCTTGGTGTTAAACTGGCCTGCTGGCTGTCCTGACTCCCCATCTGTTGAAAGTGTTTGGTGCATTATGACACATGCAATACAACAAAGGAGACACCAAACATTTATCAACTAAAATGCTACATCAAGCAAGAATGGAGCAACATTCCATTTTCAAAATGGTAATTGGTCTCTTCTGTTTACAAATGCTTATTGTCAAGACAAGATGTGATGCCACAGAGTGGTAGGTGTGACCCTGACCCAAGGCCCCCTGGTTGCTTGTCTCACCCATTCTGTCTCCTGTCCTTCCTGTCTTTCTTGCTGAAACTATCAAACAAAGGCAAAAAAACCAAAAACAAATCCTAAAACCCGTCAGGATGCAACTTCTTTGAAACTAGATACAAGCGTCATATTCAAACAGTAAGCTACATTTCTCAGTTCCGACCTTTGATATGCTGTGTCTGTGTAATTTTCAGTCAAATACAGGTATAAAAACTTGCATAAAATGGTGGACAATGCTGGTTAAGGTGGACACAGTTTAAAGCTTCTGCTTGCAGTCAAGTATGAAGAGATCAAGAGGAAAGTTTGAGGAATATTTTATTGAAATTAGCAGCAGGAATCACACATGTCCATTTGTGACTGGTAGGGATGCAATAAACAATTAACATTATACCACTTTTTGTGAAATCACAAATGATCAAGAATCACAGGATAAATTGTCAACTTATTCAGTAGAGCATCCAGAGTCCAGTCAGTGACTCAAAGAGGATTCACATACTCAGACAGCATCCTGTTTCAAACAAAGGAAAAGCTGGATATGGGCCTGATACTCCCCCTCTTCTCCCAGGAATGGGAATTCAATGTTTTTCCAAACATTGTGTTTTAAATTACTTTGTATGCAGCAGGGTAGTAAATACCCTTGTGAGAGATGAAGGTTGAGTTTCATGGATAAGTTTTATCTCTCTTCTAGAAACTCTTTCAGTGGATTTACCGTGTCTGTGTTAAACATTCTTGCATGATTCGAGGCGTACTGTCAAAATTAGTCACATAATATTGCAACTTGATGTTAAACATGAATAGTAATTACATGTACATCTGTATTCACATAGAATCTTTTGCATCATCAGTAGAGGTGCAGCAGTACCAATCATTAGGCTGCTGAGGAGAGGACCTGCGGGGGTTTCAGTTAAAAACAGCATGTAACAGAAATGTTTTAAGAAAATGATGAACACGGTGAGGTTTCAAAACATGGAAGCCATTTTAATCTGCCTGCAAGAAGGAGTCCTAAGACAGGGGATGTATTGCAGTAGATATGACTTAATTAATTAGATATACTTCATGTCTTGTTTCTTCTCTGAGTCTGCAAACGTGGTTTGATATGCATGACAGTATGATGTTAAAAGCAAGTGACTGAAGGGAAGTTCAGTGAAGTGAATAATTCAGCACAGCCGCTACCCAGCCCCTCAGCTCCTTCCTGATTTCACCTGGCTCTTTCCTACTTTACTGGAGGCCTTAGGATATGCATCCGAGCTATTTGTAATCATTTAGTCCCTAGGCAGAGTATCAATCTAAATTTTAAGACAGTCTGTGAAATTCTGGATGTGGTATAGGAGGAGTGGGATATGTTGTTAATTGTGCAGCAGTGGAAGAGGGAGACTGGAGAGCACTCTTGGCGTAGATGGTCATAATCACATCCTTAGTGAGATGAGTCCTGCTCCCTCTCAATCGTCCTCATTGCTCCACTTTAGACATGTTTAATGCTTTCCATTCATCTCTTCTGTACACAGTCTCACTACTTATTTCATCTGTTCACTCCCCTCAAATCAGAATTGGAGAAGTACCATCAGATTATCAAAACGTTATCAATAGGCACAAGCAATCAAGGTTTATTTATTAATGTGTTCCTTGCTTAATTATTAGCTTTGTACAGCATTTTGTGAGCTCAATAGATTAACTTGAATGAAACTCAGCAGAGTACATACCTCTGCTAAGGCTGATGGTGCAGTCTTAAAACAAATCTGGATCAAAACCAAAATCCATTGTATTCAACTCTGTACACATAAAAAAATATCATAGATAAACTAAAACTGCTCATTCATTCCTCATTAACTCATTTTAATGGTAGATTCAAGTATCTGGCACTTTGTTACTGCACAACAGACGAAAACAAGGTACTAAAACTATTACATATCAAAAACACTGGCACACTACTGAATCCTCATTATATCAGAGTAGTTGCCGGTCTGTAACCCTATTTTTTACTGTACAGTAGCTAGAAAAGACCCCCCCCCCACCACCACCACCACCACCACCAC
>JAQQAE010022106.1:0-10320 GCA_029823295.1 Pseudamia nigra | reverse complement strand
CCCCAGCAAAAAGTGTACATGCAGGTTATGCTGTTATATCGTCCCTACCAATGTTGAGACCAAACCTACGCCCTTGGCTGGGACATTGGCATGAAAAGCTACCCTACTTCCCCTCTTGGCTCACACAGATTTGTAGCATTTTTCTTTTGTTTCAGCTCTTATGTTTCAGTTGGCTGATAACGGGTAGAGGTCACATATGAACCTGAAGAAACAATACAATAGACTCACACTTAAACAGAGGCCCTGTTCAAATCTTGTTTTAACATCTGTCCAGGGAACACAATTTACCTCTCATCACATGCAGATATAAACACTTGTGAGACACATTTCATGACGCATAGCTATCTAATCAGTCAAGACACATTTGAAGGTCTAGGATGCATTTGTCCACTTTCCCTCATACTGAACAGGGACATATCGAAGGACTCAGTAGAGCCATGGTGTGCTGCAACATGCCAGCCACATCATATGTGGCTGGCAAGTGTTTTAAAGATGTTTGAAATGTTCATCAAGCCCACATAGATATACTATATTACCAGGGCATTGTGGGTGGAAGTGGGTGCACATACCTGAACAATGTGCTGCCACTTTTTTCTCCAGGACTATCTAGAATTACCACTCTTGACATAATCCAGTAGAATCCCATACAAGACAGCCAAGAAAAACAAATGGAACACTCATCCTATTGATATTCAAGATGTACTGACTAGAGGTCGACCGATTATCGGCCGACCGATTATCGGCGCCGATATTTGGAATTTTAACGTATATTGGTATCGGTTTTTTGTAAATCCGACGGGCCGATATCAAGAAATCAATTAAAAACTGGGTTATTTCAGCTCAGACACCCCTTTTCCTCACTCTTGCCGCTTCTGTCTTCAGCATTGTCCTTCCCACGGCGCCATCTTATTGGTTAAACAAACCACAGAGCAGAAGGGCCAAAGCTCGCTTGATCTAGATTTTCAAGTATGAATACAGACCAGCGGGGCCTCGGTGGGAGGTTTCTGTCCTCCCTGAGCTCGCCTTAGGACACCTGTGTTACCGTTTGACATGTGTACCACCCCAGTCAAACTCCTCACCTGTCACTGTCCATGGAGCAGGTCGCAGGCGACTGGGCGCTTAACGGCAGAAGCGAGAGCCCGCTCGGGGCTTGCCTCACCGCATAAGTGACGCGCAAATGTGTTGGCGTCGACACGTTCGTTGTTAAAGGGTTTTCAGCTCTGGAGAGCAAGCATATGTTGAAGGTAAACACAGAAAACTCTCCTGAAATTGTAATAAACATCCCAGTGCTCTGTGTCTCACAACTACCACTAATGTTACAGTGTGCAGCAGAATAGAGCGGAGTAAACATTTGCTGCTGCTAATGTACCTCCCGTACCTCTTAAATACCTCCCAACATGTCTGTGAATTACTTGAAAGAAGGTGCGGCTAATAGACAGTAACAGTCCGTGATAGTAACAGCATGTGTGTGTGATTGTGAGAGAGTGCGTAAAAAAACTCATCTCACTTGTTTTATTGTATGGAAACGCATTAAGGTGGAAACTGATTAGTTTATACCATAACATTAGTTGTCTGGTCTGGCTCTAAACACTCACCAGACTATTCAATGGGTTGAATGTATGTCATGTGGAGAATAGTGTGTGTTTGCCTGAAAGTCACATGAAAAACTCTACAGCTCATGACGACTGCAATAACTTGTGAGTCTAGGATCCATGCACTTCTGGAACTATTTATTTTCTATTTGTTTGGTTGAATAAACATGCTTTAGGCATTTAAACCAAGTTAAGTGTTTGCATTATTCAACATTCTTACACCAATTTTTACACTTTTATGGCAAATGAATATCTGCTCCAAATATCGGTTATCAGCCTCCATAACTGGTAATTATCGGTATTGGCCCTGAAAAACCTATATCGGCCACTAGTATTGACTGATTCAAGGCATCATCTGCAGTAAGTGATGGATACAAACTTCACCTCTTTAAAAGTGATGGTGGCCACCTTCAGACAGTAGTGACCTAAATTGGCAAAGAAACATTACAAAGCCAGTCTTTTAAATCTGAAAGGTTATAGAAGGGAGTGTTTATTTGCGCTATGTTGTCGGGGGTAATTCCCCCCTTGTAAGGTCCTCCCAAGGCAAATCGGTCCTCGGTGACAGGTCAGACTAAGAGCGATTCAGAAGACCTTTATGACTATGCCTTCCTGTGGGCCCACCACCTGCAGGAAGGGTCATAAGGGGTTGGTGCTGTGTGGTTTGGGTGGCAGCTGGACGCGGGGGCCTCAGTGGTCCAATCCCTGTTTGGCAAAACTAACTGCATCTGGGAGGAGGCCCTGGGGCAGACCCGGGACACACTGGAGGGACTATGTCTGTCTTTCAGCTGCCTGTGGGACCCCTCAGAGGAGCTAACTGGGGAGGGGGAAGTCTGGACTGACACTGTTTCGGCTGTTGCCCCCGCAACCCTGACCAGGATAAGTGGAAGATGATGGATGGATGGATGGATGGGTGGGTTATTTGCGTATGGAGTGGGAAATTCGGATCTAATCAGACCACGCAAGGTATACCTCTAACACCAGGTATAAAGAGATGCATTTACAGCTCCACTTTTATATCCGGATATCTTAGGACACGTACTGTACATAATGCATTAAAAATTAAGTTCTGAACATGGCATTAGTCATTGAAACAGTTGTCTGTTGAGCTCTGGCAATAACATGTGAGTGACCCAGTCAAATGTGACCTTGTTCAGATTAAGGAATTTTTTTTTGTCAGTTCATCTGTTCATAATATTATTGACAATTTTGTTGATAATGATTCATCCATCAATTTTTTGGACAGACTGAATTTGTAATGTTGTTTAATGTAAAATGCAGCTCACAAACAACCAGGTTTAGTCTTCCTTCTGTATTTTGTGCTCACACACTCACACAGGTGAGGAACACAGAGCAGATTGTCAGAGCAAGGCTGCCATCTGCGCTGATGCTCAATTCTGGTGCAAAATGTTGGCGAAGTCTTGTAAACACTGCACAGTTTCAGACCCAGGTGAGCCTGTCATATTGTCACCATGTTATTCAGACTCTGCCGTGTTGTGTGAGCTGCAGGTTTGTTTGCTGTCTCACACAGAGAGGAACAGGTTAGAGAGAACCTCCATTATCTGAACAAAGATTACACTGCTTTATAAGACAGCCTGACCTACATTAGAGAACAAGTAAAAAGTATTAAATTAGAATGTTTAAAAAAAAAGTATTTTTAAGTAAATTAAAGCCCCTGAGGGGAGCAGCCGAAAGGAGAAGAGGAATAATGCAGTAGGTTGGCAGGTTATTTATATAAACTACTGCATTTTTTGCAAGTGTAATATCACTAGGTGAATCAAAATCAGATCGAGTCAGGACCAAATAAATCCAAATTGAATTGATTCACAAAATCAATAACAATACCCTCAATGGATCCATCTTCAGTTAAGAACAAAGAAAGAAAATGATAATATGCCATTTTTTAAAAGTTTGAATCCTAATGAGATGCCAGTCTTTTGAGTCATGAGCTGAAAGTTTAGGAATCGTGCTAATGATTATTAAAGGTCTTAAAATGGTAAAAGTTGTACTAAATATGTTTTAGCTATCCTTTATTATTTACTTTAACAACTGTTGCTCCATTTCAATGACATAACATGAATAAATTATTTATTTTACATAATTTGTCTGCAGTGCGAATGAGTGCACTGTAGGAATCACTGTGCAGTGTGGGTTGTCAGCTCTGAACGTGGGAAAGGTCAAAATACACACAACAGCTGATAAGAGCAGGGCGGCGTCCAGACCAGCTCTGATTGAGTCACACTGCAACACCCTGATATCTCACACACACAGAGTAATCTGTTAAGGAAAAGCTGATAGTCTTTGTGATGTCTTACAAAATGTTTTTTTGTGTATTTGTTTCTCACCTTCACTGGTCCATTTTGGTGTTCTCATTTTTTTTTCTCAGTTTCTGAGTAAAGAAACTGTGATTTTTCTTTACTTTTGTTGAGGCTGGCATAAGGGCTGGCCGATTATATGATCGTGATTAGTGTTCCTGAAAATTTTCAGGTTGATCACGGTGATCGGCTGTGAGCATGTTTACTTGATCAAACATGGCGAAAATGTTCGATCAGCGCCTCAAATGCTGGTTACAGCATTTTGAGGCACTGTCTAACCAGCGCTAAAGACCTGTGGAGGGCACGTCAAAAAAAGGAGGAAATGTGCGTGACTACAGCCAATCAGAGCCGTCCTTTTCCTGCTCCACTTTTGTTTGTAAGTTGCCAGGGAAGTAAAAAGAATGGCTGAATGTGGAGCTAAATGTGGAACTGAGGGCAGCGAAATAGGTTTAACCATGCTGTTGCGTTATCCTGCGAAGATGAGGCTGTTGTTGAGAAGAAAAGTTACTCAATGTCAGTGGTGTGGCAGTAGTTCAGAGAGCTCCAAGTGACGTGGAGCAAATAAAGCTGATGTGCAAGGTATGTTGGTGGTTGGTGCCTCCAACCACCCGCAACACAACAAATCTGTTTGTTGCTAGTCATTTGAAGAAGTATCACCTAAGTGATTATACCGAAAACATGAAAATGCAAGCGGAGTCTGCAGAGCCTCACACTAATGCTAGTACACGTAGCATTAGCAGTTCAGCCACTGCTGGTGGTGCAGCCACTAGACCAAAGCAGTGATCAATCTGATAAAGTTTACATTTACATGTTTACATTTTAAGGTGTCCTCATTATCCCCAGGGGGGCAGTTGATTTAGGGTTTTGCATATCTGCAAAAACAGTCAGAACTGTAAACTAGTTCACTGTTATTTTATATTTTTCTACATTTGTTGTATTGAGTAAAAATTGATTTTATGTTTTTCTGTGTTCATCTCATTTAATTTGCTTCATTTACTTTGTATGTTAATAAAATGTTAAACTAATCCCTAGTTTCTTTACTTTTCAGTACAGATGCTTTAAAACTGGCAGTTTAAAAACAATATAAAAATTAGTGGTAATAAATGAGATTGGACAATGTGAGAAAATATATAGTAATCTTTTTTTTTTTTTTGTCATATCGCCCAGGTACACTGTTTACATATGAAGTTATAGTACACTGTGCAACTATTTCGGCATCAAACGCATGTGAATCGTGTGTGTGCTGCGCGTTCAGAGATCCTCACACAATTGGCTATAGTACACTGTACGAGTAACACCTTGTTCAATCAATACTGACCAGAAATACTGTATTTTTTCCATTCCTGTGTGTTCCACTTTTTTTTTCCTGTTGCTTTTCTCTCTGCCGTTCAGAGCAACACCTGGTGCACCTGCTCACTCTGCCACACGCACAGACACGATGTTCTAATATTACTACATTTTGATCCTTATGCCTGCCTGTTTACATGGAAATGTTTCAGTTTTTAGCCAAATCTAATTTACTGGCTCGAGTGTTTGATATTTCTATGACATTTATTGCTTTCTTCTTGCTTTCACTTAGTCTCCTGCCGTTGCACTGTGCCTACACAGGCGCGACGAGTTCAAAAGCAGAGAAAACACAGTGTTCGGATGGAAATCGGATGGAAATCAAATATGTTTGAAACCCTTCCAACGCAGGATTTGAGGCTCCAACTGCTCGGGCCCGGCATAACACAGTAGGGGGTATGAGGCACGATCTCTTGCGAATGCCGAAGGCTGGCACAACTGCACATCGGGTCTGAAATTGCACAGTGAACCGTGACCTTAAGGGACAGGAGATTTAGAGGTGTTAGTCAATTGTCAGTGGTATGTGACGGGGCTCCCAAGCTACCTAAGGTGTGATGAAACAAAAGATGATCTTGAATCACTAGCTTGATCAAGGATAACCCATAGACAGCATCATAAAAAGGCAATTTGCAGTTATACTGAACAAAATGCAAAAGAACAAATGATTTACCTACACAGGTCATACTCTGGCTTTTCGCAATGGTGGACAGGGACGTTTGTTACGAATATAATTAATTGCCCAGGTCCAGGATGGACTACCTTGGATGCTTATGAAAATTCATCCTTTCAATTGCCTTGTACTGTAATGTGAAACAAAAACTTTCCCCTCTGACCTGCTGTATGAGCTCTCACTCTCATGTTCAGTAGTCACCCCTGCAGGAAGCTATTGAGTTGATTGTTGCCGCTCTCACTTCCTCTGAGCACATTAACCATTTCCTGTATGCCACAGAATGAGCTGTCAGTGGTGCTAAATGCCCCAAACAGCCATTGTTCTCCGGAAATATCCTTCAGTGTCTCTGGAGAGAAACTGGCTCTTTCAAACAGCAGTAGTGTCCCTTCTGTGAACTTTTTCTGTTTCATCTCAGGTTTTTTCTCACACCAAATACACATTAACCAGTTTTTATTGTTTAATCCTGAAGCACTGTGCTGTACATCCACTACACAAGTTCAGTAACTTAACAGTGATTCTTTTAGCTGAAGACTGAAAAGAGAAGTGTATCTCCTTGTGAAAAAGAAGTTATTAGGAACTACTATAGTATCTAAATTTTTTTGCACTGTAAAATAATCTACTGGCAGGGGAATGTCCTTTGTTGTATTGGGTTATTAGGGTTGTAACATTTTGCAAATCATCACATTCTGTTCTTATATTTCACACAGCTCCTCAAGTCGTTTTTGTTCATGGCCCATTTTGGGTCCTGTCACTAAGTTCAGGAAAGGCTATTTTAAAAACTCAACCAATCAAATCCAGTAAAATAAGTAAACACAGAAAGTTGGTCCTTTTTGCTACTATTGCTCAGCTATGAAGTGTCAGTATTTTGCTTGCTAACCAAAGATGATGGTTTTGGATGTGAAGTAAAGTTCCTGAAGAGTTGACAAATTTATATCATCAATCCCAAGGTGCAGTTTTAAATAAAGGAAATTAAAAGTTACAAAGAATGGTATCAAAACGTGAGATGAGGGTGATTTTCAGATGCTGTTTAATCTTGTTGTTGTTTCTCTTCACTTCTCCACCTTTGCGGTATTTTTACATCTGCAGCCGGGATGTGACATGAGAGTAATATTTTGTCTCGACCTATTATATGAAGGTCTTGGTCTCATATCATTCTTGAGTAGATTTCATTCTCTAGTTTTGGTCACAGACTACTCAGAATTTTATGTTGGTTAATTCAGACCCCATCTGTAGGGATGTCACTAAGTGTTGAGTACATTTTATGATTTAATAACATTTTTACTGTTTGAAGAAAAAAAATTTTAAACCAACACTTTTCTGACAATTTTTCATTCAACTTCCCACAGGCAGTCTCATTTTGCTAGTCGCCTCCAACAGGAACTCAAAATCTTAAACCATAGAAATCTGGAGTATTTGACAAAATTACCATACGTAACAACGTTGTTCCATGTCTAGTTTTATCTCAATCTTTTCTCGGCCTCTCATTGCCTTGGTCTTGGTCTCAACTTGGTCTGAACCCTTCAAAGTCTTGGTCTTTTCTCAGTCTTGATCTGGGCAATGACCCAAGCTGTTCAGTAAGGTAGATGTGGAAGTAACTTAAAGTTGTAATTCAGCTGTTGGCCACTGGGGCACCATTTAGGGGGCTCCAAGAAGCCCCGACTTCTGTAGAGTTCCGCTGAATTTCTCTCTGATAAGACTGAGTGAATCATAGACTGTATATATATAACTGGACAAAGTGACCGTGATGTCACCTACTAGATTCTGAAGGGCCGTTTTGAGGCCAATCAGGTTGTCACTTCCTGGACGGCATCTTGGAGCCAAAAACAGGATGCAGCAATATTTTGGACGAATGGCAGTGGGTCTAACGAAGCATTCATGCCAGGGGACTCTTGAGAAGCTAATATTAGCTGCTAGCTTAGTGATGCGGTAAAACTTCACCACACAGTGTCAAACGGTCATATTATGGTGTTAGTGTAAACACTTACCGACAGCTGCAGTCGAGTGCACCTCATGTATAAATAGAATAAATAGAAGATACGAAGGTCTGAATCGGTCCGATTTCACTAGCGAGCTGTTACTATAGTGACATATCAATCAAACCCCTGCATGGCAGTGATATGTTGGATTATTTGCTGTAATATGCTTATTAATGGAGGAAAAAGTTGAAGATGGACCACCACATTACTTATTAGAGGGTCCAAATAAAACATTTGAGACCATAATGACTCATGAAGAAAAATTTATTCGCTTAGTATTTTCAGATAGAAGTCACATGTATCTCTATGGAAAAAAAGTTTCTTGTAGCCGGACAATCGGTTTCCCAGTGTCCAAGCGGTGGTATTACAACTTGGTTACTTCTGCATTGGTCTCACTGAACAACCCTGGCCATTGCCCCTTGGAGTGAATACATTTTTTTCACGAGTCATCATGGTCTCAAATGTTTCCGTGATCTGGTGGTCCATCTTTAACTTTTTGCTCCATTATCAAGATATCATGGCAAATTTTCTGACAAACCACTGCTGTGCTGGGCTTTGAGTAACATGTTGCTATGGTAACTCAACTCACCAGTGGAGTCAGACTGAGTCGGACCTTCGTATCTTCTGTTTATTCAACATAGTGTAGTTTTACCTGAGATATGCTCAACTGTAGTTGTGGGTAAGTGCTTACACTAACGGCATCGGACTATGACTTTGTTTGGCAAAGCTTGCGAGGAACAACTTCTATACATGTTCATTAATCTATTAATTTACTCCATGTTTATCTCAAACATACTTTATCACGTTGCAGTGTTTTTTGTTGTGTCCTAATTCCCATTTAAAATGTTCGTGCCTTCTCTTCTGCCCTTTTGTTTTTGCTCTATAGACAGAACTTTAATGGTATGAAACTTAGATCAGGGTTTCATCATATTATATTTAATGCTCCGCACATTTGCAGTCAGTGAGTCATTGTTGAATCGTAAAGCATGACACTAAGGCAGCTAAGTTCGTGTCTGCTGACCACACAAGTTGCTTTGTCTTCAAACCCGCCGTTTCCCCATCCATCTATCTGTGCACTGTACTTAGTCCATCAGGGACAGCAGTGGAAGGTTGACCATCCACAGGTCATTTCATCACACGGGCACTGCTGCTGCATGGATAAAGTAAACAGCACTGTGACTTTAAGAGCACATGGAGAGACTCTGATTACCCAGCGTGCTCTCTGCCAGACCTCAGTCTCCAGTCTGACTGCCGGCACAATTAAACACACATGTGGATGGAAACACACATGCAGAAACAACAGGCATTTCCAGCCTCGATAGAGCACAGCCTCCTTCCACGCCCAACTGCTGTTCACTCCACTGTATCACTGCCCCTTAATCAGAGCCACAGAACATTGGTAGCTGTCAACTGTAACATTTGAGCAGCTTTGCTTGCATCCACATTTTAATAAGGCAATTTTTTTGAATTGGCTGTGAGAGGTCAAAGGTTAGTTACAGCAGGTAGCTTGCTGTTTTTATATTATTTACAGTGTTTCAGTTATTGTTGGCTAAGTCGAGGTCAGTCCAGAGTGTCTCATGCTTCTATTCCACTTGAAGTGAACGTCACAAATTCTGCCAGTTGGTAGTAGATGTGAACTTGACAGCGATGCAGGATTTAGTCAAAGGAAATAAAAAAGTTATATAGCAATTATTGTGCCCAATATTGTAGCTATTTGTTATCAAGGCAAGTACACAGGTTTTATTTCTGACAGTAAGCCTAACACTCCAAATAAATACCGTGAATTCCAGCCTATAAAGTGCACCTGAATATAAGCCGCACCCACTAAATTTAAGGAAAAAAAGATTTTGTACATGTATACTGTGCCCTTGAAGTATTGGAATAGTGAGGCCAATTTGTTTATTTTTGCTGTAACTGAAAACATTATGGTTTGACATCACATGATGAATATGAGACAAAAAGATCAGTATTTCAGCTTTTATTTCCTGATATTTACATCAACATCGGTGAAAGAACTTAAAAGATAACATCATTTGCAATGAAAACACCAAAATTTTAGGTGAGCAAAAGTGTAGGAACAATACATTAAATTGAATAATACTTGATATTTAGTTGCAAATCCTTTACTTGCAATAACTGCATGAAGCCTGCAACCCATTGACATCAAATTTTTACATTGTTCTTTTGTGATGCTTTTTTCACCTCAGTCTCTTTCAGTTGTTGTTTGGGTGGTTTCCTCTTCAGCAGGTCAAATGTTCAATAGGGTTGAAGTCTGCAAATTGACTTGTCCGGTCTAAAACCTTCCACTTCTTTTTCCTGATGAACTCCTTGGTTGTTGTGGCAATGTGCTTTGGGTTGTTGTCTTGCTGCATGATGAAGGATCTCCTGATCAGTTTGGTTGCATCTCTCTTTAAATTTGCAGACAA
>JAQQAE010022105.1:0-10320 GCA_029823295.1 Pseudamia nigra | reverse complement strand
CTTGGTCACTGATGACTGCACATCGCAGCATGCGTTAACTAGTCCTTCTTATTATAACTTAAACTCATTACATTACAGGGTTAGAGAGTAGAGATAGAGATAGAGCAACAAACAACATCAGAGCCAAAGAGAGAGAACAGAGGGGGAGAAAGCAGGGGAAAAACAGGGAAGACACAAACTTAGTAACACAACATAGATGACATGGAAATAAGTGCAGGGAGGGAGGGACAGAAAGAGAGAGACAGAGAGAGAGAGTCAGTGCATCACAGTCTCCAAGCAGCGTAGGATTATGCAGCAGAGCTAAGGGAGGATTCATGGTCACCTGACCCAGACCTAACTATACACTTTGTCAAAAAATAAAGTTTTAAATCTAGTTATGAAAGTACAAACTGTGTCTCCATCCTGGACCAGGCGGGGAGTTAGTTGTATAGTAGAGGAGCTTGGTAACTGAAGGCTCTGTCTTCCAGCCTGGGGATTTGTACACAGGACATGCATATACAAAAAAGCAACATCCATTTTTTCCAAGCAATCACAAAGCAAAGAAAGGCATCAACTCATCGCTTGACAAGAACAATGATGAATCTTTTGATTTCTGGAAACACTGAGGGATACGATGTAGAGTAACATCACCAAACAAACTATCAGAGTAATGAGGAGTTTTCTTACCACAAATACAGCCCCATGTTCATCAATCCAATTTTCCTCCAAAAGACCAGTCTTCTGCACAATTTGAACTATGAGAATCTGTTAAATTGTCCCGCAAACTCAATAATAACTCAGAACAAATGTTTCTGTTCAAATCCAGAAATTCTGGCCAGTTTTTTAGTGGTCTTGTATGCAGCCAACCACAATAAAATGCAAGATTTAGTTTTATAGCTTATAACAGTCTTGCCAAAATCATTCTTTTATCTTAATATGACCAAAAAGCTCTTCACTGGCTATCTATACTGTACATATTGGTGAAATGAACAAATTTATGTTCAGTGGAGTGGCACCCGCCAAAACAAAATGTCTTCGAGCAAAAATCCTAAATGTGTTTTAATGAAGCCCACTGTACATCTGCACAGCACATTGAAGTATTACATCAACCATATAAAATGTCACCATTGGCAAAAAAGACAAATAACAGATACACAACAGAATGGCGGTGAGAAGGGAAAACTACTGGCACGTTTGAAAGAAGTGAAAACGTCTCCAGAGTGAATAAAATAAAAAGAAATACACCAGAATCCTCCACAGCTAAAGCTTTCACAAAAGAAAGCAAAGTTTGAAATTCCAGTGCTAAGATAAAAGAGTAATCCAGTCCTGATAACCAGGGTGAGCAGCCATTATAACAAATTGCTCCCAGATGCTGCATGAACATGATCGCCAGTCCACAGGTTATGGTTTCTGTGCTCTGGTGTTTCTTCATATCACGTTTTTCTGACACTCTGTTTCATCTAATTGTTTTCACTTTGGTCTGAGAGGAAAGATTTTGTCATATATTCTTCACGCAGTGAGAGAACCACATATACAGCTGAAAGTCTTTTCAAAGAAAATGGGTTGTGTTTCAGGACGTTAGAGTCAATAGCCCTATTAATGCTACTACAACTACTGTACAAATAAATTTCAGGGCAAGAAATGGTTAAGTACAGAGAAAAGACAGTCTATCATTACTTTAAGAAATGAATGTTAGTGAATCAAAAAAAATCCTCAGAAATGTGCAGTTGCCAAAACCATTAAACACTGTCTAAGCTGTTGACATGGGCACTTTCTGAGCCTGGTAACTCTGTTACTTTTATCCTCTGCAGCAGAGGTAGATCTTGGTCTTCCTGGGACAGTCCTCATGAGAACCAATTTCATGGTCATGGCATCTGCAGTTGGGGACACATTCAAAGTTTTTGAGACTTTTCAGATTGACTGACCTTCATTTGTTAAAGTATTGATGAGCTGCCAAGTGTTTCTTGCTTGTAGTTAAGTAACTGTGGCTCTGTCAGTGACATAGAAATCTTGTGTCTCATATACAGTATTAATGATCTGGTCGTGTCCAGAGCCAGAGAACCAACGCAGGTCAGTTTAATGTACCGAGATCATGGTATTATGCACAGCCACATATCTAGACACTGAACACTGTTGTGCTAATATGAGGCATCAGACTCTCAGGAATATCCAGTCCTTTATTACCTGTGCTTCAGAAACTTTTACCAATATTCTGGGCCTGTGTTATCTCAAATAACATTATTTTTTTAATTAAGACAGTTTAAGCACTTAACTGCCCCTGTCTGATTTATTTCCACTTGTATAACATATACAAATTTGATGAATGACTGTCTCTTTTGTAATACAATGACAATGAAAAGTTAAAAACACAGTATTACTTTTAAATGATATATTCCATACAATCCACACTTTTAAAAATTTGGTGTTGTAACACTGACATGCAGGATGGACAAAAATAATTTAGTAAATGATGTACTGAATAAAACATCTGACCTAAACAGATTTACACCTGTTTCCTCAGAATCAGTCAGTCAGTTGTTGCCAGCTGCCAAGTCATCCTTGTTTTAGGACAATTCTATTTGACACACACCATGAACATGGCTGCCTGGCTTTGCTTTGACATTTCAAAACTAATTTATTTTCACAGGAAACACAACATTACATCGTCGTCAACTAACAGGTCTAAGTAGTATAATGCATTGCTCTCCTGTGACTATCTATTTTCTCCCACTCAATGATTAATTTCTGCAGGAAGCTGCAGGTTAGTGTGCATCTAGGTGCGGCGGAAACCCAATCCGTCAGGGCAGAGCAAAGCGGGTGGGCCTGGGTTGTCTGACATTCTCCAGACAGCTTTCCTGACAGCTCCGGCTTCACTGCTGACACACGTGTTCTCAGTGACACAGGCTGGTATTAATGAACATGAAGGAACCAGGAAGCCAGTACGCATCAGAAACAATGAGTTGGACTTCCACCAAGATATAGGATTTCTATCAACATGTAAAAATAAGCTAAGCCCTGATGACACATTTAATGTTTTCTGCTTAATAAGTAACTGTATTTTTCTGTTGTTCATTTTTGTTCATTTCTCTGTTATAATAAAATGTCAAAGGTCTCCAGTTTATGACCTTCCCACATCTTAATACTTTATTCCTGTATAATTTATATGTCTATTATATACTTCAGTAAATATCATGAAACAAACTGTGTATTTGATTTTTCCTTATTTTTCCAAAGGAATCTTAACTCTGATACATGCTCTGTTGTCACACAGGGATGTCCTACTTACTATAGGACTTTTAAAATAGTGTCATTTCAAACTTCCTACTGTTAAATATGGTCCAGATAAATCTAGAAAGAAAACTGTAATTTTAATCAACTTAATCAATTTCATCGATAAACTATGACAGCTATCAGGTATAAGTTACTCTTGTTAAATTCTGTTTCAACATTTACACTTTTTTTGCTGAATTTTACAATTTAAGTCAGTAGCATTTGTTTGCGATAGGACAGATTTTTCAAATCATCTGAAACAGTTTAGGGTGGAAAAAAGACAGAGATTTAAGATCCATACAAAGATATTCTAGTTCCCATTTCCCTGTCATTTCGGATTTGTACTGGCATCGTCATCATTGTGTTCTTAAAGCACCTTTAAAGTCTGTGTTGTAAGATAAATACTGTGAAAATATTTCTCAGTATAACCAGTCTGAGACATTCACACAATATGAATTACAGTAAAACATGGTCTCATGAACTTTTATGATTTGTGACATCACAAGTCATAATCAATCTCAGTCAGACTAAAGCATATTAGTCCCACCCCCATGAGTCACTGCAATTCTAAATATTACATCTAGCATCTCAAGTTATGACCAATAATATTAAAGCTTCAATTAACCTGTTGTGCCCTAAAACCCCCACATCTGGGGGCACAGCTGTCTCCATGAAATCCAATACTTTACAAAGCAGACAGACATTTGACAATGTACTCACATGGCATACTGTTTTAATCAAAGGAAACTCAACTTTGGGGATATTAAGTGAAGTTATATTTATTTGTCATATACTGTACACGTACATGAAAATTTTCCTCCAAATTTGACCCATCCCCTTGGGGAGCAGTGGGCAGCTGCTGTGCAGTGCCCGGGGAGCATGTGGGGGTTAAAGGCTTTGCTGAAGGGCCCACAATGATGATGATAATGAGGGTGGGGAGAGATGATGGCCTTCACTTTCTCCACCCAGATCTCCTGCCGGTCCAGGGATTCAAACTAGTGACCCGCCGGTCTCTTGGCCACCATTTTTTGATTGTAAAAGTGTTCTTGATTGATTATGAGTATCCTTCCTTTAATGAACTACAACCTCCAGACCCCCTAGGGATGAAGAGCTTAACCCCCATGCAGTTTTTCTCCCAAAGTGGATTTAGTCTCAGAAAATTGTCTCTGAAATTTCATTATCATGAGGTTTACCACTGGTTTGTGTCGGAATCTGATCACAGGTCACCTTGGGAGATATGACATCTCACAGTCAGGGGCACTGTGTGTCACCAGGCAAACCAGGCAATTGCTTGGGGCCCCAGGCCAATAGGGGGCCCCAGACAGTCGACAAACAAAAAAAAATCACAGTTTTGCTGTGTTAATTATAATATATTTAATTCTATTTCAATTCAATTCTATTTGGCTTTTAGCTTTCACAGTGGAAATGAAAGCTGGTTGTAGGGGACCCCATGTGATGTGATTTTTTGCCTATTTGCCCAAATAAACCCAAGAATCACCACTGCTCCCAATGAAATCAGAATGTACATATGTAGCAGAGTTAAAAAATGCCAAAAAAATCTAATCAGCACATTTTGCTGACACCCACTCTTACTTTTTAACAGACACATACACAGACAAAACAGATACAGTATAAATTTATGTTTCACTCTATGGGACTTTTAAAAGTAGATGGTGATGAAACAAACTCATGTTCAGGAACAGGATTACCTAGTATGATGACACTGGACATTTGTGTGGAATACAAATAGCACCTGGGTAAAATTTGACCCATGTGGCTCTTTTAGATGCAAAGTAAATCTAGCTAGTTCTTGTGTTAAAAGTCTACATGCAGTGAAATCTTGCTTCATTAGATATTAAAGGATGAAGTATTTTTAAGAGAGGTACATCCTCCTTCTAAGTATTTTTCATGCTTATTCACAAACACATTTCTAATTTTCATATCGAATGTCTGTGGCACCTCTAACAGCCTGTAAAACTAAACAGCAGTGCATACTCTCTTTGTCCACGGCCCATCTGCTAATCCACACAAGCAGCTTCCTACTGCAATCAAACCTTTGTAAACTTCACAGCTTTGGAAAGATGGCTACCTCTGCTGCTTCATTTCAACCTCCCTCCGACCACAAATAGGTCTAAATAGACCCAATTACTTACTGCTTCCTTAAATGCTCAACAGGATTTATTGATGCTTGCCAGCTACGGCTCTGTGATAACTAACTATATGCTTTATCTGTTTGGATTCTGCAGGATTACGCACCAGATGGGTGACTTTGGGGGCTTTCAGAGTACCGGTATTTGTGCACATTGCATGGACTAAAAGACAGAGAGTTGCTTTGAGTTTTGGCTGTGAACAAAACATATTTCATGATTTTTTCTGGTTAATTTTTATGCATTTGAAAAGAAACAGCCATTCCTCAATATTGGGTCTGCAAGATATTCCAAAAAAGCTCAAGCAGTGGCAATATTACTGAAAAAGACTTAAAAACAATGTGATTGCAAACAGATTCTGTTAAAAGTGATTTTAAACTTGATTTGGAATAAAAGGAGTATCCAAGAAAAGGTTTACTTCTTCAGGAGAAAAGATGGATAAATTTCTTTTTTTTCCCAAGTGGGTTTTATGCAGGGGTGTTTGAGTTTTTGTTTGAACATTTGGTTGGATTTCTTTAGTCAGGCATCTCTGCATCCTCCTGGAAATTTTCAGCACTGAACATTAAACATCAACCTTCATTTTCTGTTTCTAGCGATGATTAGTGCATTAATCATGTGCCTTTTTTACACTGGATTATGAATGGAATAAAAAACAAATTAAAATCTCAACAAAAGGAATGAAATAAACAGGGACATGACCAAAAATAAGCAACAAAAGTGACATTTGCAAAACCAACAGCAAAATGGGATGCACATGCAACATGTTTCAAAAAATGTCAGCTGGGGAAATTATAGTGCTGAAAAAGAAATAAAATCACTGAAAAACAGTGAAATTAAGTGAAAAGGTGATTTTTGTGGACATAGTTTAGTATATAAGGATCATCCAAAAAGAGGTCGAGTCCTCCAGGAGCAAAGATTGTTCAAAGAATGACAATCATATTTTGAATTTGCATTTTCCCACCTGGCTGTCGTGCAAGGGTGTACAAGTTTTTATTTGAACATTGGATAGAATATTTTTAGTCAGGCATCTGGATCCTCCTTGAAATTTTCAGCATTGAACATTAAATACTGAACTTCATTTTCTGAAATAAAGGAATTAAATATACAGGTACATGACCAAAAATAAGGACCAAAAAGAACAAAAATGAACAAAATAAACAACAAAATGGGACCAAAAACTCTTACACATGCCAAAAAATACCAGTCGGGCCAATTTCAGAGCTGCATCAAAACAATGCTATTTGAAACAGATTTTTTGAAAAGGTGATTTTTAAACATGATTTGGTACAAAAGTGTCATCTAAGAAGAGATTTAGTCCTTGACCAAAGAATGCCAGTTTTTCATTCTTTAATTTGCATTTTTCCACCTGGTTGAACTTTTTTTAAACTTGGGGTTGTTGATTTCATGCTAATTGTTTTGTTTTGAGTGTTTTCTCAGACATTCATGCCAAAACATCATTTTCAGATGTTGCAGCAAAGTGCCATCCTGAATTGCAATATAAACAGTGAAACGGCTGAGAGACAGTGAAGGTGACAGAGGAGACTGTGCTCTCTGAGTGGGTTAGCATATGGTAGCAATCAGAGAACGCAAGGGTCTGCTGGCCCAACAGTAATTAGCAGAGAGCCTCATGTTCATGTTTCTTTTAATAGCTCAACAAGACTCAGTGTGGACTAAAAATAAACAGGGCAATTAGGGGCGGCAAGGAAGGTTGTCATTTGAGGGGTCTGACCCTTGAACCGGGGTCAAAACCTATATAGCGGTGTTCATGTGGCCCACCTGCACCCCTCTGGGTCACTGGGGAAAGGAGCCATGTTGTGTTTATGTTAGAGGTCAGGCGCAGAGGTAGCCCATTGTAGGGTAAACTAGATGTGTGGGTAAATACTGTCTATTTATAGCATAGGAAGGCTCTACATGCCTTCCGTGCTTTGGCAAGAGTGAACAGGATCTGTAGGAGTCATCTGTGGCTCCACAAAAACCTTCAGAATCAAAATTCCTGTAATGGCTTTGCTTGCTCTCTGTGAAAGGAGGGTTTTAGAGAGCATGTTGTTGAGGAAATGCTAAACGCTTTCGGCCCAGCTCGGAGGCGTTCCATTCCCAGTCCTTCTCATCCATATGTGTTTTCTTGCAATTACCCTGAGTTGGAGGGGAATTCAAAGTCCTCAGCTTCAGCTTAAATCCCCATCTCTGCACTGGCTGGGAGTCTGGCGCAGATGTTCACATCAGCCCAAGAACAACAAAAAACGCTTTTCACACCTGGCAACTCTCAAACAGAACTTGGCACCAAAGAACCTCCAAGGTTGTCCCACAGTGACCTTTCACCTCTTGTGATGTCAATGATCCTCAGGACCAATTAGATACTGGAAGCTGCCCTTGGACTTGCCTGGCCCCAGACTCAAAGACAAATGATTCTATCAGATTAAATGTTTTTTAATGGCAAACAGAGAGGCCAAATGTGGGTCTTTCACTAGGAGCCACATGTGCATTTTTCTGGTTATCATTGCAAATGAGACTCATTTGTAACCAGTATGTGAATGAAAGGCAAAGCTGTGGGAGAAATGTGGAAGAAAACTTTTGTTTGTTACCTTAGGGATAGCACACAAAAACAACAGTGTTTCCCTTAGGCCAATATCTCTCCATCATTTACATCTTCTCAAATTTGACTGACTATAAGCGGAATGGGCTGGTTTTAGTGACATGGTATTATATAAGGTAACTTTGGATATGAAGTGGATTAATGGCAAGATGCTCTGACCTCAAACTGCCAAGAGAAACAGTGAGAGCAAGCCACACATCCAGTGGCTTAGCTATATTTAAACCCACACTTGGACTCAATGGTTGGTGCCTACCACAGTAAAGGCTGCTGGAGCCATCATCAAATCCAACACAAAGACATTGTCCCTGAGGCTGAAGCTTCAAAGAAACTACAAGGTCAAATGCTGTATTTTTAGTTTCTGGTTCTGGGCCACACCGTGGGGCAAGATGGACTTAGAGATTCAGCACTCAAGACTGCCAAACTGGAATGTATTATACAGAACTGTGTATTCATTAGTGCATAATCACTTCAAAATAAGGATGGCTGACTTTTCATTACAATAGAATGAGCTGTATATATCTACAGGGGGGTGAAAGGAAAAAAAAACATGCCTTGTCATAATTTATTATTTTACACAATTCTCACATAGGACCACAGCTGAGTTAAAAATTTGATCCAAAGATGTAAAAGTAGTAATGATTTATAATGGAAGTGATGAGATTCCAGATGAAATTCAATTGAAATGCAATCGTATGACTCCAGTCTCAATAGAAATACTATCAGTTATGACACAAAATCCCATGGTGGAAAAAGTACTCTCAAATACTTCATTCACTACACATAGACATGTACTGTATACATAATTGTTGGATTGCTTATTGGATTAAAGTAGTTACATTAGTGCTCTAAACAGATACAAGTAAACAGGGGAGCTGCAGTTTTCTATACAAGAAGCAATATCCTGTAGTTTCAATCTGATCTCATTGTCAGAACTGCTGATTTCAGTGCACTGAAGTCAGTGGTCTGTTTCGTACTTTACAGATGAGCAAAAGCCCTTTGGCATGAATACAAGACAAATAGAGTATACACTTTACTTGAGTCCAGCCCACCTGTGGCAACACTGGATGCTGAGAGTAATGTCCTTAGATGTTGGAAAATAAGGATGAAAGTGTTACTAAAGGGGAGAAACCTTAGATGGACGTGGTGAGGACTGATATGGTGGCACTAGTAAACCCATGGAGTCCCACACAGGAGACACACATGGTGTGTGTTTGGTACTTTTCATGGTGTGTGGTATCCAGTGTTTTAAGTGTAACCCTGACCCAGATCCATTATTTCCTCACTGTAAAAAAGTAATATAATGTCTAAATCCAAGTAGAAAGCAGTCAGAGAGTGTAGGCCTCCACCAAGGCAGCTCAGTTTGTCTTCATACTGGGATACGGCAATGAAAACAAACAATAAAGTTATACAAATGATCATTTAATATTATTTTACTATTAATTCAATAGTTATTCAAAAAATATTTCCACAGGTGCAGTTTTCTTCTGGATCTACCCTGAAAATGTTGAAGATATGTCATATCCATGAGAACATTACTGAATCAGCAGACTTTCCACTACAATTTGGTGACAGTTTCATGTCTATAGCTTTATTTGTTACCTTACTGTAGCTAATTTTCCTCAACCCGTGTAACTATAAGCTTTCCGGATCACTATATTCAGAATATTGCCCATATCTGGATCAAACTTTGTGGTTTAATATAATCTATTATGGTGTTAGTATGTGTTTTTTGGCTAAATTTTCTAGGTGCTGTTTGTGTCATTACCTATCTCGCAATGGTGAAGAATCCTTTAAAAATCTTCTGGATTGAGACGATGATCCAGATCACTCCCAGAATCGAATTGATTGATCTTTATACCATTTCTGATCTAGCCTGAAAATTTTATCTAAATCCGTTCATAACTTTTTGAAGCATGTTGTGAACAAACAAACAGATAAATGAACGAATGCAAGGAAAAACATAACCTCCTTGGCCAAAGCACTGTTCCGTGCACCCAGGACATATGGTTAAAAAATGGGGTGTGACTGTAACCCTGGTGGCTATACCAATGTCTGTCATTACTGGGAGATGATGCACTTCTTGTGTCTCGTACACATGCTAAACAATGTCACATCTGGAAATGCTATGCTTTGGCATCATTGATGATCTCTAAAGAGTACACACCAAAGGCTTGACAGACCAGGTGGGTAAGAGTGAGAACGTGCTGGTGGCTTAGACCACTTCTGTGTCTTCCAGCGGTGGGCCTGCAAAGCTTTCTCTGCTGGCCTAAAAATATCTGAATCACAGACTGATGTTAATTATATTTTATCCATGAATACTTATTAAACAAT
>JAQQAE010022104.1:0-10321 GCA_029823295.1 Pseudamia nigra | reverse complement strand
AGACAAGTTACACACACATTAACAAAGCAAAGTTCCAGAGAATCTTGGTTTGTGTTGTGAGATAATGACAACATGGACGCACATGTAGCATCAGTCCCAATAAGGAAGTCAGCGCTGTCTCCCCTCATACGTCCAGACCTGAAAGTCTCATGGCGCTTGACCATGGTGACACAGGTCCATAGAGTCCACTGAGCTTCCAAACCAGAATGTGTAGTGGTAAGTGGGGGAAGGGTGAGGCGGAGCTTCATTCTCTAAACAGCATCTCCTCCAAGGGGCAGTTGCGCTCAGGCCTCTCAAGGCCGGTGAAGAGAACCAAAAAACAAAAACAAACGATAAGACTCACACTTTCAGAGGCAGAAAGGATTGAATCTCCTCAGTTACTCCAATTTTATATTTTTGGTAGCAGACCTCAAAGATGATCATATGAAGAGACCCCAGCACTTCCGTGTTGTAACCCACTCTTTGATTTAACTCAGAAATTATCCATGTTGTGCTGCCATTGTCCTTCACAACTGCTTGATTTGGAGACAAAGCTTTACTGGACTTTGAACAGCTCTGTCCGTTCTTCTGTATCGATAACCAGGAAACACCCAAACCAACCAGCAGAAATCCTGTTATCATAGTTTCGAATAGATAAATGTCCATCACATCCTCAGTGGACAGCGTCTCCATACGTCCATGGATCCTCACATGTCCAGCAGCCGCCGTCCCCTGAGGACCCTCGGGTTCCCCTCGACCCATCTTCCTGTCCAAACAGCGTGTCAATTGCATTAAGGTCCAGCTGGTCAATTCCATGTTGCTTTTGGGTTTAGGAAGAGACTCTGACAGGGAATGAAGCAAAACACAGACAAGACACAGCAAACAGGGAAAACTGGGACGAGAGCAAGATAGACATGCATCCACACTCTCTGAAAGCCGGGAGAGAAGAAGTCATAAGGTTGTTGTTTTTCTTTTACTGCTGCTTGATTTGTTCAAGTTTTTATGTTTTTTTGAACCTCTGTGGACAATAAAGACATTCTATTAAAAATCAAAACTAAAAACAACTTATTTGTACATTTATTTGCACTGCATTTGGCTTGTGAAAATAAAAGATAACTTTACAAGTCAAGAGTGACACAGTTTGTCTTTGAGGCTTGTGTCACTCATCTCACATCATATACCTACATACACAGCGCTAAACAAATGTATTAGCCCACCTGTTCTATCTGTGTCATCATAAAGTCCTTTCATGCAGACTCTCAGCAGATGTTTCCATAATTTCGTAGAATCACTCGTCATCATGACGTATGATACCAGCACATCAGGACAATGTATCAGAGTTAAATTTGTTTGGCTACGCAGGATCACGCTGGAGTGACGGCCTCTTCCACAGTGGACTCAGGTGAAGCATGAGGAATCTTCAGCTGAACTTGCTCTTTCATTCTTCAATTCAATTCAATTCAAAGAACTTTATTTGTCCCGAGGGGCAATTGAGGCAAGTACATAAAGCAGTTGTACTACACAGCAAAGCTTTAGAAGAAAAGTAAATAAACATGCAACAGTTAACAATATATACAGGGTGCAAAATTTTTTGCTTCCTTTCCTGCCAGTTTGTCATTTCAGGCATGCTTTGTGTTCCTGATTCCTTTCTTAACTGCCAGCCCCCATGTCGCTTGGTCGTCTGCTATGCTTTCCGGCGTGTTGGTGTCGATACGTGTCAACTACTGATTCCTCTGGCATGTGTCGTGGTTGTGAAGATGGGGGAGCCTTGCTGGTCTTGCGCCCTCAGTTAGCTCTCCATATTGGAATTCATCCAGAGTCCAATCGCCATGTCAGTGTAATGGACTCCAGACTCCAGCTTTCATCACATCGAGTTTGTTTCTGATCACTTTTGTTTTAAATAAATGATTTAGATGTAGAAAAAACTAGTTGATTGGCGGCTGTATTAATCCACAAGAGCCACTGTTATCCACGATATCAGAATTTCAGAGTGAATTTGTGTTTCCTTTCCCCCTTTCTGTCGTCTGCTATATCTTCTCCTCACATTGACTAGTCAGTCGTACTTCAGTACGTGGTGTGTTTGGACGTTTTGATCTGCAGTCTTGAACTTGCCCTGGACCAGTTCTGAAGGCTGAAATACCAGAGTAATAGATCCTGATCTGAAGTAAAACCACTTCTGTGATACTGACAATCCCGAGCTGAACCCGAAAACACTGCACTAGCCTTTAATCCTGCCATGTGATACAACGCACAGATTTGTTGGGTGTGAACTTGAACGGGTAATATGTTCCCAGGTTCTATATTCCCTGGTCCTACAGTATGTTAAGGCTAGCATTGATGTGTTGTGGATAATTGTGCAAAATTAGGGTTATTGTGCACCCGACCGACCGACCGACCGACCGACCGACCGACCGACCGACCAACCAACCTTTATTTCCATGCTGAAAATATAGCCATATTTACCCATTGTTAAATATACAGCATGAAATATCATTAAACACTGACATAAAACGAACCAACAGTTTCTCACCTCTTTACTATGGGAGGCAGAACCCCCCCCCCCACCTTTTTTTTTTGTTTTGTGATTTTCATCTCCCTGGAGAGCTCTCTGCAGCCAACCACAGCATGATGAACTAAATGGAGCCAAACTGATGGAGTGGAAAATTCAGTTTCTTTTCTCTGATCGTGCTCTCACTGCGAGCAATTAGTAAACAGGACAGTGAGAAGAAGAGAACGGCAATTATGATCAATTATCCTGAGAGGGTGTGTAGAAAAGATGCAACACGTGTGTCTGTCTAAGTTCATGGTTTGCTGATTTTACGGTTTATGCATGTGTCTGTGCACATATATATACATATACATGTAACAGATAGTAGCATTTGTGTTCATGGTTAAATTAGTCTGGAAATTATATTTATTATTCTGTTCTGTTTTGGTCATTTCCCTGATTGTTTTGTTCATTACTGTTCATGTTTTGATTGTATTGATTATTTGGTTGATTATTTTGTCCATTTGCTTGTTTGTCATGTTTGTTTTTGTTTATTTCTGCTCATTTTGTTGCTTGTTTTGTTCACCGTGTGCAGAAAAGACACAAACTGATGCATCAGCAGTCCACTGGAAAACGGAAGGTGTTCCAGAGGATCTCCAGATCCTGTTCAAACAAAACACTAATATTAAGTATTCATAAATATAAATAGTAAAAGGTGACAACATCAATTATGTAAAAATGCAAAACATGTTTAAAAGTGAAGTATCTATATCTGATCTGAAAACCAGGTGTTTATTTAATTAAAAAAAAAACCAGATGAATTGCAGTACAGGTTTACGTCCATATTGATCAACATGATCCTTTATCCCACCTATGGGGGGACTGATTGGCTGTGCTGCCAAAGGTGAAAGGGCACCAAATGCAGTAGCTGCTGAGCATTGGGTTCAGTGGTGAGAAAACCGTCCAATTCACTGAGTTTTGTTGAAAACAGAGATTTTGATGTTACTATGTGAGACGCTGGTGTGGATGGAGCTGCTGTTTGATCTGGAGGTCATCCAGGTCATGTGCAGTTTTTCTTCATCATATTTGGTTTTCTACCCTGCTGAGAGCATGTTGTAGCATGCAGAGGCCTATGCCTCGCTAGTCACCATGCTAAGTTTTTGTATTTGAATCCCCATTGGCTTTAACTTCCTAGCTGGGATGCTAATTGTGACAATACTAATTCCCTTTAAGCTACAAGTATTTACATTCAGAGTTGAGAAAAATTCACAGATGACCTACTTATCTCTGTGAGTTGTTAATATATTATTTGATATGTTCATTTTACCTCTCCCAGAATCGCCACCTTATCGTGGTGGAGGGGTTTGTGTGCCTGAGTGATCCTTGGATCTATGTTGTTGGGGGTAATTTGCCCCTGGTAGCGTCTCCCAAGGCAAATTTGTCCTAGGTGACAGGTCAGACTAAGAGCAATTCAGAAAACCCTTATGAAAAGGGGTGGGTTCCTCGCCACTATGATTGGCACACGCTCCACACAGTGTTTAATGTGTCAAGTGGTGCAGTAGAAAATATACCAATCAGTCATAACATGATGACGACTGACAGGTGAAGCAGTAGTCATGTCAATTATCTTATTACCATGGAAGCTGTGAGTGGGTGGGACATATGAGGCTGAAAGTGAACACTTAGTCCTCAATGTTGATGTATTTGAAACAGCATAAGGATGTGAACAGCCTAGACAAGGACCACGCTGTGATGTTAAGACAGCTGGGTCAAAGAATCTGCAAACGCTGGGTGTTGTTGGGTGGTTCTGGTCCTGCAGTGGAAAGAACCCCAGAAGAAGAAAGGACAAGTTGATCTCAACCAGTAGAGGATCAAAGAGAACAAAACATTACTACCATGTAATGTCGTGCAGGTTCCTCCTTTTGATTCCTGGACAGCTCTAACCCAAGACCAGACCTCTGAAATCTGCTGGAATAACTGTCAGTACATTATTGTGACACATACTTCAAATCCTGTAAGTTCTGAGCTTGTTCCTTCATAAATCCAACCTGTTTTACAGCATGTTTCACAAATAGTTGGATTGAAATCCAGTCGTTCATCCCTCGACCACATCTGTCGGGGTACTATCCACCACACCACCAAAACACCCAACAAGATCTGTAGGTTTGGTGCCATCACTATTTGGTTCTTGCCAACGTTGTCTTACTGAGTTTTGACAGTTTGCTGCTTTCAGTGAAACAGCTTCGAGGGCTAAATGTGCACTTGCTGCCTCATACATCCACCCACCGACAAAAGCCCCTGGAACCATATAATCAACATTATGATCACTCCACTGGTTAATGGCCATAATGTGATGGCTGATCAGTGTATCTGCTCATATACAGCACACACCCACTTATTCTCCAGGCTGCACTGCGTACACAGGACCAGACCGTCGGCTCTCAACAACACTCACATGCTTAAAAATGATAACTGAGGTTTGATTTGGTGACTGTTCACATCATCGCATGTGATTCATATGAGTCCCAGTGAGCTCTCATGTCCTGTGGTTTTCTCCTTTTCAAATGTGTCATTTTGCAAAGCTCAGCTTTCTTGGACTTTTATTGTTGCCTTCAGCTTAAAAACAGGATGGTCTTTTATTCCCGTGTCCTTGTCTTGTGTCAGAGGATGTGGTTACACGTTTCACCATAAAGCTGAATATTTGTTGTGTTCCTGTTACTCTCACTGCACAGTTATAACATTGCCTTCAGCTGCCACCCAAACCACACAGCAGCAGACCCTTATCCCCCTTCCTGCGGGTGGTGGGTCCACAGGAAGGCCTGGTCATAAGGGTTTTGTGAATCGCTCTTAGTCTGACCTGTCACCTAGGACCAATTTGCTTTGGGAGACCCTCCCGGGGCATGCAAACCCCTCCACCACAATGAGGTGGCGATTCAAGGAGGGGTCTATCAGTGTGTCAAGGGTTGCAAATCCATTTCTAAGGCTTCAGGACTCCAGTGAACCAGGGTGAGAGATGCCAACCACAAATAGAGGAAACTTGGAACAGTGGTGAACCCCCCCTCCCCTCCCAGGAGTGTGTGGCCGACCAGAATGACCAGAAGAACACAGTGACGACTCATCCAGGAAGTCACAAACAAACCAGAACCACATGTAACAAACTGCGCACTTCAAAACCAAAGAGAACACAAAGGCTTGTCTCACATTTGACTAAATCATCTTGACAGAAAAGTCACAATCCTCTTAATCGGAACCCAGACAAAGAGTTGTTTGACGCTCAAACTCCCCACGAGGTACAGCTCCCTCCTTGTGTACATGTACATTTGTTTTTACAGTATAGTGTGACTGTGATTATCATGTGGTTCATAAAAACAACATTACCGTCCATAATTATACTAATTCAGACTGACAGCTGCTGATTAACCTTCAATTATTTAATTAGAGCCTTGCGCTCTTATCTACCTCTAATGCAAACCAGCTTCCATTCCTGCTCTGTTGTTTGTGTTTGTTTTATTTAATTGTACTTATCCCATTAATTCATATCACCGCGTTTAAGACAGATACGGAGGCAGCGCTAATGAGATTACTGGAGAAAAGTCACATTCAAAACTGCTTCTAACAACACGCTCTTTTTTTTGGCATTCTCCACAGGACTCATTATACACTGCCAGTCAAAAGTGTAGACACACGCATGGAATTATGGAGTAAACAAAGAAGTGTTCAACAACCCAGAACATGTTGTTGTGCTGCTTCTTGCCTTGTTAATGTGCTTTACATCACCAGCTGTCTTATGCACGGAGTCAGTTGCGCTACTACAAATATGCTGTATGTCATGACAACGGACATCATTACTTTAAGAAATGAAGGTTGATCAGTCTGACAAATGTCAAAAACTTTGAATGTGTCGCCGAGTGCGGTCGACAAAACCATCAAACGCTGTGAAGAAACTGACTGTCATGACGACCGTCCCAGGAAATGACGAGCTAGAGAAGTTTATTACAGCTACTAGACTCAGAAACCGACCATTCACAGCAACTCAGGTAGAGTTTGACGGTTTTGTCGACTGCACTTCAAGTAATGAAGGGCTGTCTTTTCTCTTTACTTAACTATTTGAGTGTTTCTTGGTGGGATACGGCTACGATAAAATAAATGATGAAGACCTACAAATTGTCTGTTTTAATGTTATTTGAATGTTAGCTGCCGCTCCCTGTCATTGAAAAATGACGTCAAACTGAAGGATTTGGTCTCATTAAACAAGGCGTGTGGTTTTTTTCTTCCATCGACTGGACTGGAAATTTGGTTGAAAACGTTTCGCCACCCATCCGCCACACGCCTTGGATACTATGACCTGGACGACTGAGAATCTTCACAGACACGTCTCATTAAACACATTTAAATGGTAACTAAACTTGTGGCTGTAGTTGTTTTGCTTGATTTTAACAAGCTGTGATTTTTGCCACTCTGGTCTTAATTGTCACTTTTAATGATTTTAATAATTTTATTGTCAGTAAGCATGCATTTGTTGAATACATATTGATTTTATGGATATTTTTCATGCATGTGTATGATGTTTTAATGTTCTGTGCACATCTTGTTAGTGTGCATAGTGATGCTGCCCATCTTGGTGAGGACACTCTTGAAGAAGAGATTAATCTCAGTGAATCTTTTCCTGATTAATCCGTCCATCATCTTCAGGGTCTTGGGGGCCTGAGCAGAGAAGCCCAGACTTCCCTCTCCCCAGCTGCCTGTCTTTGCTCCTCTGTGGGGTCCCCACAAAGTCCCTCCGGTGTGTCCTAGGTCTGCCCCAGGGCCTCCTCCCAGTTGGAGCTACTTTTGGCAACCGGGAATTGGACCGCCCAGGCCCCCGTCTTCAGCTGCCACTCAAACCACACAGCACTGGACCCTTATGACCCTTCCTGCAGCTGGTGGGTCCACAGGAAGACATCGTCATAAGGGTCTTCTGAATCACTCTTAGTCTGACCTGTCACCTAGGACCGGTTTGCCTTGGGAGACCCTAGCAGGGGTGAATCGCCCCCGACAACATAGCTCCTAGGATCAGTCAGGCACACAAATGTGATAGGTTGTAATAACACTAAATGCCTCACAGAGTTAAGAACCGTAAAACAGTTAAAAGGTTTGCAATAAATATTAATTCATATTAATTCACCTCGAGCCTTAAAAACAATATAAATATAGTTAAAATGTTCATGCAAGGCAATTCCGCTAGTATGCCTGAAATGATCTGACATTGATTGGTTGTGTCTTTACCCACCTGTAGGGGGAGCAAGCCCTTTTCCCTCATCGCATTAAACTGCACCTTGAGGAAAACAACTAGAAATCACTCTGAAGAAATCAATCTCGCCTGTTTTCAGCTAATCATAAATAACTATTGTGGAATGTACACTGTTAAAGTATAAGACTGTTTGTTTGTCATGGGTTTCGCGAAGTTAAGAGACGTTTGTTGTTGTAAACTGAGTAATTGAACTTAATTGTGCACCGTAACTCGAGTGAACTTGGACTCCGCCATCTTACATCCTACATGTTTATGGAGCTAATGTATGAGGCTAAAATAAGCTAATGGACGACTCATTTGTTGTTTATCTTATTTGCATGTTTACGCAAACTGCATAAGTTCTTCAGATGTCGTGTGACAATATTTGTCAGGTGTAAATAGTCATTGCATTAAACGTCACCCTATAAATCTCGTGATTCTTTCTGCCCTGTTTTGAGGCGTGTATCGAACTTAGAATCACATACATATTATTATTAGTTCAATAGTTATTCACCATAAATCATATTTCCATAATGGTGGTTTTCTTCTGGGTCTAGCTCCGTAAATGTTGAAGATCCATCAAATCTGTGGACACGTTACTGAATCATCAGACTTTCACTAAAGTTTGGTGTCAGTTTCATGTCTATAGCTTTATTTACTACCTTCCACTAGATATTTATACGCATTGTGGATCACGATATCCAGAATATTGTGCATATCTGGATCAAACTTTGCGGTTTGATAGAATCTATTGTGGTGTTATTTGTGGCGCTTCAAGGACAAATGTTGAATTTAACCCAATCACACACTGGTGAAAAATCCTTTGACGATCTTCTGGATTCAGATGATGATGCAGATCACGACCACAATCTAGTCCAATGATCTTTTTGCAATTTCTGACCCATTCTGAAAAAATTGACTCGGTGACCACTCCATGTTCTAATGCCACTAATTGGCACAAATGAACTGAAACTAACGAAAAAACTCATGTGTCCAAACCTTTGACGGGCCGTTTACACACAGATCTGCTCCGTCACTGTTCACGCCATAAATTGCCATGTGATTAACCGTAATTTGACTGAAATGGGATCACACCTAATTTTTTTTCACATTAAAGTTAGTAATTATTCATTAACCTCCCGATAAGCGTTTCTCAACACGCATCATTCACACTTTTCCCGCGGCTTGACTGGCAGCATTATATAAAACACACTCCACTTGCTGCTCTCCAGGAAGGCGAGGCAATTAAAGAGCAGTATTTCTCCGTCTTCTGAAGTAGGTCGCGCCTAATTGCGTTTGACGATGACGAGCGGGAGCAGACTGCGGCGGAAATTACATGCAAGGCTTGTCACAACAGCTGTATTAATAAACATGAAGGCAAAAACGCCCGTGGAGTTTGTCTTCGGAAGTCTTTCTCGACGGCACAAACGGTACCTCAACTCCAGTTTTGAACCAATTAAAAATGCAGGTAACGCTTTTCTAATTGTGCAGGCAAGTCGGTTATGTAAATGATTGAAAATAAACAGCGGTAAAGCTGAATTATTATGAGAAACGTTCATATTTTCCCCAGCTGGATAAAAACAAGTTCTCAGCTGCTGTCGTTTTAATTTTCGACGTGTTGTACAATGAAGTGATTAAAAAGTTAATGATGTGCACGACCTTACACTGAGCTGTGAATTAATAACATATAGATGACTGTTTGTGGAGGATTATGTACTTTTTTTCCATTGTTAATTCACTCTGGAAAGGCAAAGGTTATGATACATGATGGTATGAAGGTCAAATTATTCAAACATGGTAATCTGGTTAGAGTAATTGGATTATGATGAAGGAAACTGGCCCTACAGCATTTTTATCTATTCTAATGAAATGTGTATTAGAGCCGTGTGAGGAGTGGGTCTATTTCTCCACACGTGGATGGATTTGGTTCGTGTTTGACGTTTCAGTTTCTGTATTTTTGTCGACACTGCGGCGTGTTTCGGCCAATGAAGACTTTTCTCTCGGCTCCGTTTTGCCACGGAAGCAGTTCTTGTAAAATTCCTCTGAGACTCTATTTGTACGTCTCCATACCGTGCTGTACATTTATCTGATCAAAAACCTGCTGTTGTCTTTGTTTCTATGATAAATATAAGCAACGTTCGCGACAAAGGTTGTTCATTTCTCCTCTACGTGATCAGGACAAAACGTTGCCGTTACACCCAAACCGTTTTCACACTTACAACCCGAATGTGTTTTAAAAGGACAAAAATGTGTCGTATTGTTGCAGATTTTAGCAGCTCATGGCGGTTTTCATGCCAGATATTGGGAGTTAGGTGGTTTGGACATGGACGGATGGCCGAGGAAAGTTCTGGACTTCGAGGTCACCGGTAGATGCCCATGTGGGCGCCCAAAGAAAAGATGGAGAGACAGCGTCCAGGAAGACACGAGGGACCTTAGACTAAAGGCTCATTTATACTCGTTGCTATATCGGTGTACTCATACAGAGGGGGCGTCCCCTTTGGTCTCACCGTATCATTTGTCTATAAAATTGTTATAAGTACACCTCTGCATAACAATGTATCCTTATTAACGTATAAGAGAATAAA
>JAQQAE010022103.1:0-10321 GCA_029823295.1 Pseudamia nigra | reverse complement strand
GTGTTGGGATTGAACCCAGGACCTTCTAGCTGTGAGGCACGAGTGCTACCCACTGCACCACCGTGTCGCCCTTACATGTCCATTAATGGATTTTGTGAGGGTGGTGACAAAATAAACTGTTTAAATTGGATTTTTCTCAGCAACCTTAGTGCAACGCTGCCACATACACTCTGATTTTATCAGAAAGTGTCATAGCTGCTAACTTTTCCTCAAAATGCTTGGATTTGCTGAACCGCAGGCTACTGTAAACACACAATAATGCACCTTTCAGGGACAATTTCTGAACAGCTGTCCATGGCATTGGCAGCTGACTCATGAGCTAAATTTTGCTTGATGGTGATTGGCTGAATTATGTGAAGTCACAAATCACAAAAATTATGCTAAAAAAAATCTACTAATAAACTTTTGCTAGTACCGGTAATAAAAAACATTAACTGATCCCCCCAACCCTCACGAGGATTAAGGGGTAGACAATGGATGGATGGATGGATGGATGGATGATGTACTGGCTCATGGGTCGGGATTAATGCACTTTGCCTTGAATGTGATCAGTTACAACTTGTGATGTCGCATATGAAATAATCAGCAAAATGAGCAATAATGAACAAAAAGTAAACATGGACCTAGTTTGGTGAAATGGTCAAATCCTACATCTGGAAATAAAAAAGTAAATGATGCCACAGTGCCTGAAAACAGGAGTTCTTCAATCAGAATCAGCGCGATTCCTTTTTCCACACAGTCACATAGAACCAGAAGAGCAGGGATGAGAATACAAATGGCCGTTTTGTATGTGGGAGAGAAAAGCTAAAGCAGCCTCAGATTGCACACAAAGTCCTTCAAATCCTCGGAGGCGCTCGGGGCCGTCATGTGCCGAGCGGTAAATTGATCATGACATAGCAGCGTGGAAAAAAGAGCCCAGAACATAGAAGCGTGTCAGCGGCACAAAAGACGAGGCCGCCGATGCAAAGGGAACACACACAGACCGCATCATTTTGACATCTTCGGTGAAGTCTTCAGACCGATGCACGATGCTGCTGCAGAAGCCGACGTACACAGTGAGGAAAACCATCGCAGGCTGTTAATAAATGGAGTCAGTGCATTTTAAAAAGGTTTTCAACACGCAGATTTTATATCAGGTGATGATAACTGCAGAAAGGTGGCAAATTATGACTTTATGCAAGTCTATAGGCGAAAGTTGGCGAAACCTGACGGTTGTCTGCGGATTTAGTTTGATAGGAGAAGATGCAACAAGGTGAATCAAACTAAAAAGGTGTGAAAAGATGAACATAACATAAAAGATGCAATGTTAAAATCGATTTATAAGACAAATTCTTTGTTGCACCGTGTGTGTCATACTCGTCTTTCTGGATTGTAAAGCTTCTATTCTGACTCGACTTGATATTTTCTGTTTTTTTTTTTTTTTTTTGTTTTTGCCTCCTCCTGAGGGTGTCCAGCTGCGCCAGGTGAATGCGTGGATCTGATAATGTCACCGAACCCCCCGCTCAGACCCGTTTCCATTGCGTTTCGTTTGACTGACTGTACATTGAGGGCGAAACAGAAAAAGCAGTGAAGCATTTTGAAAACATCAGAGTCAATCAGCGCCCGTTTGCTCGGGAGAATCGCAGTTCATTGTGACGGGAGAGGGAACAAGTGTTATTTCACGTGGATACAGTGCGTTTACACACCTGTATGTGAGTTAATGTGTGGTTTGATGACAGTTTGAAGTAAAATAAAACAACAGCGCGTTGTCCGTTTCAGACGTGGGCAGACGATGAAAATGGCATCATGAAAACACCGTGTATTTCAAGGAGAATGTCAAATCAGAATAAAGTGTAAATTCAACAACCATTGTTTCTGTACAGAAATGTATTATTGTTATATTATTGATTTTCATTCACTTTACTCATTATTTTATTGAATTTCTCTTAACTTTCTTCATTATTAGTTTCATTCCATTTTCTTATTTTTATTTATTATTTTGTTCATTTTTTTCTTTCTTCATTTTTCTTCCTTGCCTACACTAATTTCCTTGTTTTTTTTTTTAAATATTTTGTTCATTATTTTGTTAATGTTTGTTCATTTTCTGGATTATTTTTCTCATTTTTGTTCATTTTTATGCGCTTCCTTGATTTTTCTGTTAATTTTTGTTCATTTTTACTGATTATCTTGATCATAATGTTATTTTGTACTGATTTCCTACATTAGTTTGCTCAGTTTTATACATTTTCTTGATAATTTTCTTCACGTCTGCATTTGTGTTTATTTAGTTCATAATTGGCCATTTCCTTCATAATTTTGTTCAGTTTTACACATTTTCTTGATAATTTTCTTCACGTCTGTGCATTTGTTTATTTTGTTCATTATTGGCCATTTCCTTCATTATTTTGTTCAGTTTTGCATATTTTTTTGAGTATTTTGTTCATGTTTGTGCATTTGTGTTTATTTTGTTCATTACTGGCCATTTCCTTCACCATTTTGTTCATTTTTCATTGCATTCTTTATTATTTTGCTAATGTTTGTTAATTTGTACTTATTTTGTTTTATGTTTTGTTCACTATTGTGTGCATTTGTGTTTAGTTTGTTCATTTTTGGTCATTTCCGTCATTATTTCCTTCATTATTGTGTTCATTTTTAATCATATTTTTCATTATTTTGTTAATGTTCATTCACTTGTACCCAGTTTGTTGATTATTTTATTCATTTTTGTTCATTCATATTCACTTTGTTCTTTTTCTGAACTGATTTGTTCATTCTGTGGGTTGTCTTTTTCCATTTTTATTCATTTTCTATTCACTTTCCTCTTGTTTAATGAATTTTCGGATATTTTTGTTCATTTTATGGATTATCTCCTTAATTTTTGATCCTTCATATTTTTTTAGTAATATTTGATCATTTTTGGATTATTTTGTTCATTTCATGGACGCTTTTGTCCATCTGTATTCACGTCCTGTATTTTTCTGTTCAGCTCTTTTCATTTTCTTGATTATTCTGTTCATTTTTATTCATTATCTGGACAGTTTGGCTCATTCTGTGGACACTGTGTCCATTATTTTAACATTTTCATTATTATTTGCATCATTTCGCCCGCAACGCTGAACATATACGTCCTGTTTTCCTTCTTTGAACACAATGACATGTAGATGCTTCCTTTCGTCCATTGTCACATGTTGATTTCCAGTCATTTGCTTTTCATTCCGAGAAATGGAGTAAAATGCTAAATAGGCGGGTTAATAATTCACTGAAGCGGGAACACGCCGCTGAGGACATTTGCAATTCAACAACTGTCATCAGTGCTAATGCATGCGATGCCAATCCAGCCCAAATATTATATTATCATTCTGCTTTCGTATGCAGTTTGGTGCCGGTGGCGAGGTTTGTGAGTGTGTAGGTGGCCTCACATTATTAATCTGGCCAGGACTGAATGTATTCGCTGCATCGTGTTCCTCATTCATCGCCTTTCCTCCTCCGTCCCTCTCGCCGTCCTCGCTTTTCTTCCAGCTGCCGAGTTTCCCACGTGGCGACGTAGACGGCGAGCTTTTCTTTTTACTCGTCGTTCTAATTGAATAATGCACCGTCGTCTAAAAAAGCCCTCTCATTAAAAGCGCATTCTATGGATTAAAATGCTGAGGCGAACACATTTTCTGCATGCACAGGTAACTTAATGTATAATGAAGTGGAAATAAGAGTTGACTGGGCGGCTGCAGGTGGGGCTTGGTGGAAACAGCGGCGTTTTGACGTAATCGTACATGAGGAACTCTTAGAAGGTATCGAATGGGGCTGATGGAAGGTGGAGGTTTATTTATGGGGTTGCATTAAATAAAAACAAGCAGAATAGTCAGGAAAATGAACAGAAAACTGAAGGAAACGGGCAAAAATGAGCAGAGTACTCGAGGAAATGATCAAAAAAGAAATTAACAATCCAAAAAAATGAGCAGAAATGAACAAAATACTCACGAAAATAAACAGGAATTAATGAAACTATCCAAATAATGAACAAAATGGAAAAGAATGCACAAAAAAATAATAAAAATGAACGTAACAATCCAAAAAAATGAACAAAATACTTAAGAAAATAAACAGAAATGAACAAAATAATCCAAGAAATGAACAAAAAGGAAAACAATACTCAAAAAATGAACAGAAATGAACAAAACAATCTAGGAAATTATCAGAAATGAACAAAAATGAAAAGAATTCTGCAGAAAATGAAGAAAATTTAAGAAAAAATACTTACAAAATTATCATAAATGAACAAATATGAACAGAATATTTAAGAAATTATAAACAATCTACAAACTAACTGGACATGAACAAAAAAAGAAGCAGAAAACTCAAGGAAATGATCAAAATAGTACAAAATAATGCAAAAAATGAACATAAATGACAAAATACAATGTAGTAAGAAATTAACAAATTGAACAGAATTCACCATAAAACACGCACAATTTAAGAAAATAATGTACAAAATTACAAAATTATAAGAAATGAACAAATATGAAGAGAATACCCAGTAAATGAATAATGCAATCCAAAAAAATGAACCCAAATGTACAAAAATGAGGTAAATAAAGAAAAAATGAATGAAAATGAGCAACAGAATCTACAAAATAATCTGACATGAACAAACATGAGCAGAATAAACAAGAAAATGAACAAAAAGGAACAAAATCTAAAAAACGAACAGAGCAATCCACAAAGTGATGAGAAAATGAACCAAAAAATTAACATAATTAAGAAAGTTACCAAAAAACAATAATATGCTCAAGAAAATGTACAAAATAATTCCCAAGCTCAGCAAAACACTCAAAAATGTTCAAATGAATCAAGGAAATGTACAAACCAACCCTCAAAATGACCACAAATGAACAAAATAATCAAGAAAACGAACCAACATCAACAAAGTGAGCCACAAAATCATTGAAAAAATGAAGCAAATGTCTGTTATTTATGCAAAGCTGGGTTTGTGGAGGGCCAAAATCCCCATATCTCCCCGATATAAAGCCAAAATGGACTAGAAAGCCACTGGTGTTGCTTCAAACTACCGAGCCTCATCCCACTATGGATATGAGATGTATTCAGTTAATATTGATATGCAACATTTTCTCATTATCCTAGGTGAATGAAACAAACAACACCCGGGCCACTGCGTCTCATGCAAAGCGTGGAAGAGGAAGGAAAAAAAAAGAAAAACCCAGCAGACAGAAAAGTAACAGCGGCCTGACTAATGAATTTCTCTGGCTCACAGCTCCTTGTTTGGCTTTGTTTAAATCCAGCATGCTGATTTTGAAAAATTAAGGGCAGCCAGAGCCGGAGAAAAAAAACAAAAAATGGTGATTGTGCAGAAAACGCCGTATTTGGAGTTTTCTGAGGTGATTCGACCGCGCTCTGCCAAAATGAGATGTCAGAGCAAAGTGTAAGACATGAAACAGCGTGCGCGAAGGAGTGCGTCGCCAGAGGCATTTTAATGATCCGGAGGTCGAGGAACGCGAGGCGCAGACGGCGCTCCTCTGAGGCCCAGACTGAATTATTACTGTGTACAGAAGTCCAGGTTGCAGCGTTGTGTATATCATTGGGGGGACGAGGGGGGTAGCTGGGTGGCCTCAGAGATGTGGAGATAAGATCTGAGAAGGAGACGGGATTCATCTGCCAGGTAGGAGCTCAGCATGAGTTTCAACAGAGACACAGTCTCAACAATGACTGAAATGATCATGTAGAGCAACAAACATGACAAAATGAAACCTGAAAATGAGCAAAAATGACAAAGATAATCCATTAAATGAGCAAAATTGACAAAAATAAACTTGTAATTGTAATAATATAAACCAGAAAATGAACAAGATTGTACTGTAAATAAATACAAAAGACCACAGTGATGCAGTGACTAAAAAAACAAAATAATCCAGTAAATAACCAAAAATGAATACAATTATCCTGTAAATAAACAAAATAACCCAGAAAATAAGGAAAAATTACTTAAATAATCCTGCAAATAGGCAAAAGTGAACAAAATAATGGAGTAAATAACCAAACATTACCAAAAATCATCCTGTCCATAATCAAAAATGACCAAAATAATCCATCAAGTAAATCAAAAATGACTCAAATAATTAAGCAAACAAAAATGTCCTACATGATCCTGTAAATAACCAAAAATAAAAAACATAATACAGCAAATGAACAAAAAATGATCAAAATAATGTAGTAAATAACAAAATAAAGAAAACAAAACAAAAATAAAGAAAATAATAGAGTAAGAAGCACAAAAATGAATCAAATAAACCTGTAAATAAAAAATAACTAAAATATGCTTGTAAATAAACAAAAATGACCAAAATTATGGAGTAAACGGAAAAAAATGAATAAAATAAACCTGTAAATAGTCAAAAATGACCAAAATAATCCACTGATCCAGAGGTGGAGGAACGTGAGGCTCCTCTGATTCCCAGACTGAATTATTACTGTATACAGAAGCCCATGTTGCAGCGTTGGCTGTATGACTTGGGGTGGGGAGGCGGGGGGGCAGGATTCATCCGCCAGGTTGGAGTTCGCTACGAGTTCAAACAGAGGTGGTGTTTACATCTGCAGAGGTTCATACCACATGAAAAGGAACATGATGGCAAAATTCCACCAGACGTGCACACTTTGGTCACACTCCGACTTAAGGCCCATTTATACTCTACGCAAGTGCATTGTGTATTATTTTATTTTATTTATTCCATTTTATTTGTTTCCTCTAATAAGTGATCTGGTCCATTTTTAACTTTTTGCTCCGTTATTAAAATATTACAGCAAATAATCCGTGCTAGGGTTTGATGACATGTTGTTATGGTAACGGGTCGGCCCGAGTCAGACTTTTGTATTTTGTATTTATTCAGTTTGGACATAGTTTTACCTGAGATACACTCGACTGCTGCTGTGGATAAGTGTTTACACTAACAACACTGTAACATGGCTTTGTTTAACACTGCTTCGTGAAGTTTTAGCGTGTTTGTAGGCTAGCAGCTAGCTAGCTTCCCCTACGTCGTACGAATATGGTTGCATCCTGTTTTTGCCTCCAAGATGTCGTCCAAGATGTCACTAATATATACAGTCTATGGCACAGACTGTCCTCAAAAAGTTGAGTCATTTCTGTTAATCTGTCAGTGTTTTAAGTTGCGTTCTGTTCTTCTTCTATTCTTTTGTGAGTTGTACTGCACTAGAGCGCTCCCACAGTTTCCGGTGGCGCGTTAGCGACAGATCCATAAAGCCCTTCCAAAACAGACCCAATTTTAACATAATGCATGCTGAGACCGGAAGAAACGCCCCCTCCGCATCCGTACGCGGACTTAATGTAGAGTATGAATGGGCCTATAAGATGCTGTAATACGTGTTGTTAAAACAGGGCAGAAAGGACCAAAATAATCCTGTAAATAACCAAAAATGACCAAAATCAGCCCAAAAATCAACAAAAAGAACCTAAATGATACTGTAAATAACCAAAAATGACCAAAACATTCCAGTAATGGTGCTTTTTGTTGCTCAGTTATAAAGTAAAAGAAGCATTAGTCCATATACATTTAAAACCAGTAATAAAATGACATCTGAAGTGTTAATACTGCATGAAGCACATCTTTTAGACCAATAATAAAGCCATTCCAGATTGGATACGAGGGAGCATATCTTTATCTCTGTTTTTTCCGACTGTATCCGGCTCCAAACTTTTGAGGTGCCTCCTCGTTCTTCCTCCTCGCCTGCTCCGGGTTTGAAGGCGCCGCACAAAGTCTGAGGAGATGTCTAGAATTAAAAACACTCTGATATGAGCAGCCTGTCTGTTCCGTCTCTGCAGCTTTCAACATCCCAGTTACTAGAAACACTGCGGCTCTGAAGTGGAATAACTCTGCCGAGCGCCGTGACCTTGTTGCCGGCGTTGAAAAGAAAACGTTCTCTGATGCGAACTGGAGAGAGAGCGACCGGGGAGATAAGAGCGACATGATCTAAATAACTAAGACTGATTGTGTGCATACTTTCAGACCACATGACGGGCTGGATTCCAGTTCGACAGCTCGTCATTAGCGCCTTAGAACACACGCCCTCGTCAACATGAAGGCATCAAACAAACAGTAGCACATGGAAACGCCAGCTATCCACCAGTCATCGTGCAAAGGAATGACAAAAACCTGATTGTTGAAAGCATAAACGTATAGAAATCACTCTCATACAAGAGCTGGTGCAGACTGATGTCAAAAGAACTAATCATCAACATAATGAATAACATGAAGAAGAAAAAAACCATGAAGAGAATGAACAAAAATGATCAGTATGAGCAAAAATTGGAAGAATCATTAAGAGAATGAGGAAAAAAATCAATAAGTAATGCATACAGTTCAACAAAAATGACCAAAGTGCAGAGGAAATGAACAAAAATGATCAGAATATAATGAATAACATGAGGAAAAATGAAACAGGTAATGAAATAAATGATTAATTTAAGCAAAATACACAAAAGGTGAAAAAAAATCATCAACAAAATGAACAAAAATCAATAAATAATATATAAAAATCCCCCAAAATGACTAAAACAGAGGGGGGAAAAAAATGAACAAAAATGACCAACATGAGCAAAAAAAAGAGAGAAAAATCAAGTAAATGAGCAAGAATCAACAAATAATATACAAAAAGGAAACAAAATGGATAAAATAATAAAAAACAAAACTAAAGTTAGCTATATAATGAAGAATATAAGGACAAAATGGACAAAAACAATGAACAAAATGAGCAAAAATGACCAATATGAGCAAAATACACAATAAAATGAAATGAATAATCAAGAAATTAAGGGATAATTAATACATAATATATATAATTAACCAAAAATGTCATTTTTTTGTTCATTTTGTTTATTTTTGTCCATGTTTATTATTGGTCTTTATTAAGATCATGTTTAATTTTTTCATGTTCTTGATTATTTTTTCATTTCTGTTCGTATTTTTGATTATTTTGCACATTTTTGGTCATTTAATTCATTATTTTGTTCAGTTTTTTCCCCCCATTTTCTTGATTTTTTAATGTATTTCTTTCACATATTTTCGCTTTAAAATATACAAACATGACACATATTAGAAAAAAAAGTCTGAGATAAGGTGATGGTATTAATTTTGTGGCTTTAACGGCGACAAATAAAAAATAATTAACGTAAAACAAGGCAAATCATGCCAAAATCTATTGATGATGGTAATGTTGATTGTGCAGTAGAAGTTTATATTTCCTACGTTTCCTGTTTATTTGTCCTGATCAGATTGAAATAGACACTGGTATAAACACTCTTGACATACTTCACTTCTTTCCACTGACGACCTGAGTGTTCGTTCCAACTCATCACCACAAATGTAATTACGCTACTGTTTTGTTTTTCTTCTTTTGTACTGCTTTAGCGCGAGTCGTCCCTGTCAGCGCGTAATTAGCGATCACTGAGCGGAATCAGCTCAACGAGACAGACTAGTTTTCTTCCTTTTTGTCGAGCGCCGTCTTCCTTCCGTTCCTCCCGAGGGCAACGATGCCTCACACGCGATTTCATCCGGAGCCGAGTGCTGACTCCGAACTTCCTCGCGGGCGTATCCAAACGACCTGCGAGGTGGAGGAGATGAAATCCCGCTGATGACGACCAGCACCGGTGGAGGCGTTTCATACGTACGAACACACGTGCACGTGTGTGGGACCATAGTGGGTTAATTTCTCTGACTTTTTATCCTTATTATATTTGTCACATTATGGTCAATTTATTGATCTTTTAAAATCTTCATTATTTGGTTGGTCTGTTGATTATTTTATTATTTTGTTCATTTCATTCATCTGGATATTCATTTTTTAAAATTCTTTTCTTTATTTTGTTTATTTTAATTTCTTTTGTTCAATATTTCACTTATTTCATTCATTTCATTAATGATTTTGTTGAATTTCTTCATTTTTCTTCCTTGTCTTGGTTATGCTGTGCATTTTTTGTTCATTTTTTTTTCCATTATTTTGTTCATTTTCTTGAATACTGTGTTAATTGTATTCATTCTTTTGTGCAATTTTTGTCCATTTTATTTATTGTTTGGCTTTTTTATTTTATTTTGTTCTTTTTGTTCCGTTTTTCATTTTCTTGATTATCTTTTTGTTCATTTTATTCATCATTTTGTTCATTTTTTAACTATTTTGTTCATTTTAGTCATTGTTGGGTTCATTTCATTCATTATTTTGTGCAATTTTTGTTCACTCTATTCATTGTTTGGCTTTTTCATTCATTATTTTGTTCATTTTTTCCATTTTACATGTTCTTGATTGTTTTGTGAATTTTTGTTAA
>JAQQAE010022102.1:0-10321 GCA_029823295.1 Pseudamia nigra | reverse complement strand
ATTAATTAATTTTACATGTATTTTTATGAAAAAAGTCGCATCGGACAACAACTGATTCGGATAAAGGCCGTGATGCCAGAACGGATTGTCGTCGTTATCCAAGGCACCGCTGTATTTAAATAGTGTTACTCACTGAAGTCTAGTGTCAAGACACTGTCTTTATTTATTTTCTTTTCAATTTCATCGAGCCCGTTCGTTATTATGATGCTTCTTGTTGGTGTTTTGTAAAAAGCATCTTGAAATGCAATTTGTAAAACCTCTGTAAAGCCCCTCTGCTGTTTCCTACAGTCCACCCGCCAATCGTGTCAGTTTGTCAGAGGTCGACTTAGGGTGTGTTCAAACTTGTGGTTTGTTTGCTCTGTTCCGATTCAGGGGATGAAACGATACATTTGTTGTACTTGTCCTTTGGGTGGCTTGTGTTCACAGGGAATCAGTCTGTATCGGTACAAACTTATAAACAAATGCCATGCGAAGCTAACTCTTCTCTCATTGGTCAGAAATCATCTCCAGAAGGAGGAAGAGTTTACTTTGTATTCTTGCCCCGTGGGAAAAACAACAAGCATGTATCATCAGCTGCCGGTGTGGTTAGTTTTTATGTGGTTTGCAACAAATGTATCATTTCATCCCCTGAATCAGAAGTGTGAACACAGCCTTACTGATGCCCCGACGTTCAGTGATGGTGGTTTGTTGTTGTGTGTGAAAACTCTCTCTCACAGAACGTGCAAAATACTTTATGTCAGTCTATTGTTCTGTCTTGTTTTGTATTCAAACTTCTCATCCAGAGGAACAATATGCTATTTGGAGTTGGTTCTGCCACCAGATAGTTGCATTTTTGAGTTGAGTGGTTAATCTACAGTATGTCAATGGGTGTCATTGTGGGATTTTGAGTGACTGTGGATTGCGCATGTGTTAATTGTGTTAAAATTTGAAATCTAATTAATCATGCAAATGAATTAATCTGGATTAACACGTTAATTTTGACAACCCTACTAATAAATAAACAAACAAGTCTGAGAAGTAACAAAGTGGAAATGCCTTGTGTCAGGGAAAATATATGAATTTGACTGCCTAAATGAAGGCTGCAAAATCATACAGTATATTGAAAGAGTTGAACTTTACTGCGAATAACGTGAGAGATGACAAAGTCCCCACTCCTCAGTTTAATGGGTTCCAAAATGTACAACCTGCTACAAAAACGGTTTGCTCCCGAAAAGCAGCTCACATCATTTTCACAACAGAAACCAGTCAAAAGATGAAAGCATTTCTGATTATGTTGCTGAATTACGCAAACTTGCTCAGTTTTGTGAATTTGGAGCAGGACTGTCTGATGCTCTGCCTGACAGGCTGCTGTGTGGCATGCATTGTCAAAGCCAACACTCATCAACACTCATAAGAAACTATTTGAAAACCACACTGATACATTGAAAGGAATAAAAGAAAAAAACCGAAGTCCCATAGGGCCCGTCCAGTACCACATGCACTGCGTACAAAAGTGGAAGCTTAACTCCAAAAGTGGACTCCAAAGTTCTCTCAGAGGTTGATGGAATGATTGGGCTACACCCATTGTTCCAGTAATCAAGAAAGGAAAGGCTGAAGCTGTATGTGTATGTAACTTTAAAGTGAGCATCAATCCCATGCTGCACAGGGTGCAGTACTCCCTGCTATGCATAGAACACATCTTTGTTTCATTGTCAGGAGGAGAGAGGTTCTCCAAGATTGATTTAGCACACGCGTACCTACAGACAGTTCCTCACCATCAACACACACAAGGGACTGTTCCAGCATTACCGACTTGTTTTTGGTATTGCATCAGCTCTGGCAATCTGGCAAAGAGTGATGGATCACGTCCTTCAGGGCTTACCAGGTACACAGTGTTACCTTGATGTGACAGGCAGGAATGATGAGGAACATCTGGAAAATCTCCACAAAGTGCTAGCCTGACTGAGTGAGTATGGCCTATGGGCAAAGAGAAGCAAGAGTGAGTTTTTCAGAAATGAAATCCTACTACTGTACTGTGATTAACAAGCATGGCTTTGTGCATAAGTCACAGGAGAAGATTGAAGCAGTACTCAAGGCCCCCACACCAGAGAACATATCACAAGTCACACCTGGGCCACGTCAATTACTATCACAACTTTTTGCTAAATGTTGCCACAATGCTCTGTTAAATGCTCTATAACAAAATTGGGAGTGAACAAAGGAATGTGAAAATGCCTTTAAAGAGACAAAATACTGATAATCTCAGATGAAGTGCTAACGCACTACAATCCAGCATGACCCATTAGGTTGGCATGTGATGCTAGTCCATATGGTATTGGTTTTGTCTTGTCACATGTCATGGATGATGGATCCGAACATGCAATTGCATAAACTTCAAGATCACTGACAAGCGCAGAACACAATTATGCGCAGACAATTTAGTTTGGTACGGGGTATAAAGAAGTTCCACCATTACCTTCACGGATGATGGTTCTCACTTGTGACAGACCATCAACCACTTGTTGCAATCTTTAACCCTCGTAAAGGAATACCAATGATCTCAGGAGCATGCTTGCACCGTTGGGCACTCTTCCTACGTGCTCACAATTACAATATTGAATTTAAAGGGACTAAGCAACACGACAATGCAGGTAGACTGTCAGATCTGCCATTGTCAACAAGAGAAGAGAAACCTACTACCATTGATCCAGCAGAGGTGTACCACACAGCTGTAGTGGACCAGCTACCAGTGTCAAATGCTGAGATACAAAGATAAGGGCTGACTCAATCCTATCAAATGTCTGTAACATCACAATGCAAGGACGGCCAGTTAATGGCAACCCCATGTTCCCAACATGATCAGCTCTCAGTGTGTCAAGGAACCTTACTGTGTGGATCAACAGTCTGATGAATTCAGTCTGTTCATGAAGAAAAATGGCATCAAACACATCAAGTCTGCACCTTACCATCCAGCAACGAACGGACTAGCGAAGAAGTTTGTCCAAACAGTCACGAAATCAGTGAAAGCTATGGAAAAGGAGGAAATGTCACTCCAATACAAGGTGGACAACTTTCTTTTTAGCTACAGGAATTCTGTTCATGCTAGAACAAACCAACCACCTGCAATGTTGTTCATGAAACAGAACCTCAGGTCTCGCATAGATCTATTGAAACCAGATGAGAAGAACAGAACAAGCAATTCACTCATTTGCCATCAAGAAGTTTAAGAGACTTTCACGTGGGACAGTTCGTCTTGGCATGTGCCTACAGAGGGGAAAAGTGGATGCTAGGAAACATGTCAACAAGAACTGGACCTCTTATGGAAACAGTGGACATAGGAGAACAAAATCCCTGGAGACGTCATGTGAATCAGATCTTGGATGCACAGCTAAAAGCCACCACTTCACCATCTCCAAACATACCCCTCAGCGGTGATCCAGACACTTCTCTGAATGAAACTCCCTCGCCCAGCTCTGCTCCTGATGAGACCCCTTCTCCTGCAGAGACTGCTCCACCGTTCCGAGGCTCTGGCTGGTGAGGCACAGAGCACCTCTAAACAAACTGGACCTGTGAATCCTTATTTGTTAATTCTAGTTACAGAGTACAGTTAAATAAAGAAAGAGAGTTGTAAACATTCTTAAAAGAAAAAAGAAAGAAAAAAAGTCAGAAAATATGTTTGAGTTTATTGATTTCTACATTATTTTAAAGTTAAGATGTACTGATCTAAAAGGGGAGGAAGTGTAGTGTATGAATACGGACCTACTTTATTGAGTGTAATTATATCCCTTCCTAGGTCCAGTGTACGTGCATTGATACAATGTTGCACAAAAGTGCGTCTCTAAAAGAAACTCTGCAGCAAAGTGCCTAGCAGCGGCCTTTCTGGGTCCATGTATGATGCAAAGACACAACAATCATGGTTCAGAGAAGTTTACTGTTTACTTTCTATGTCTTCTTGATTTTGATTGGTTGGCAAGTAAGCAGTGATTGTCAACCACAGCTCTTAAGACTGAGCACTGAAATGCTTTGAGCCCAGTGGCCAGTGATTTTGATTGATGGTTTGGATCCCCATCAAAATTTAATCATCTGCTCCTTGTCTCATTTCACACCTTTCCTGAACATTTTTATCAAAATCCATTCATTACTTTGTGAGTAATCTTGCTAACTAACTAACTAACAGACAGACAAACACTGGTAAAAACACAACTCCCTCCATTCTTCGGCAGAGATGATGAACATGATCAAAAAAGAGTAAGAAGGACATCCCGCTGTCACTGATGCCAACATCTTTCTGATTTTCTTGGGCAGGCACTCCCACCCCATCCCCTAAGCCCACACACTGTTCGACAGTTCACACTGTGGAATCGATCACATCCCCTTCCTGAATCCCAAAGATCAGGTGTCACATGGACATCGCTATGGGAACCCAGGAGACACAGCACAGCTCTGGGACTCTAGGCTTTCGGCTGCACCACTGTCAATCACACACATGCACACACCCACACAAATACACAAGAACACACCTGCAGTTCAGATACTGAAAGACAAAGTGAAACTGCATCTTCCTCGGCCTCTTAGTCAGTCTGATTTAAAAGTGATACTAAACTGTAAAATATGTTATCTGATGGAAATGTGTGACTTAATTCATTGCTACTCGTAATAAAACACATAAAAATGAACAAATATGTGAAATTATGGATATTAAGGTCTTGAAGCTAAAAGTATGTAGGAAGTTTTAGGGAGTTTAGTTCAGGTTTTATTTCACTTATTCATCATCATAGGACATGTGTTGGTGAAACAAGCAAACAATCAAATAAGCACATAAATATTTATTTATTTAAGTGGTTTAAATTACTTAATATGTTTCTCACCAATACAAGTGTTTTATTCTAGTGCCATGGGGCATTTTGTGCCTAAGGTACAAATAAAACAAACAACACTATTTCCTGTTTATTGTTACAGTACATGCATGTAGGTGTAGCGGTTACTCAAAGTTTTCCATCAGAGTGTGAATTGTTGTCCGTCTCTCGATCAGCTGCTATGGACGGGCCCCGAGTCAGCTGGGATAAGTTCCAACAACCCAGTCCTCCCGACAATCCCTCACACTTTATTCGTTCTCAGTTGTCCTGATGTACTTCTTTTACTCATTCACCCTTAAAGAGTCAGACATTTATCACTGCACTGTCAGTCTCACGATGGCTGATGTGCTGATTCCATGCGGACGTAGCTAGTAGCACATCGTAGGTAAAAAGCAAAAAATCTGCAGTTTGCCAACATACTTGTAAACGAATCCAGGCACAATCTGAAGCTGTGTTTGAAATACCGTCCTACTTACCTAGCTACACGCTACACATTCTAAATGCTACACACTATTTCCAGCAGCAGTAAACTCGGCAGCTTGTGACAATAATAACTGATTGTGACTGATTGTCCAACGTTTGATGAAGAACAAGAAAAGGGACCAATTGTTGGATGTGGTATGTAGAGCAAGAAGTCTGACAGCATACTCAAAATGTAGCTACAGAGAATACATTTATTTATTTATAGCACTATATTAATCTCTTGTGGGAAATGCTGGATAGTCTGTACTTCTAGTTATTCTGGTCATATTCAGTATGCTAACAGTAGGCCATCTTGCACATAACTTCAGTCTGCTGTCAAACTGTGTGACATTCTGCATCCCTCAATGCATTGCAGTCTGCATCTTTTCTTCATTTTTTTTATCAGCTTTGGGAAACAGTATAAGCAGCGCACTATAGTTACACATAAATGACTGATAAAATGTAGACATATTTGGCCACGAGCTATGCATTTAAGTGACAACATGTGCCGTCACTTAACATACATTGTCACAACAATTGAAAATTATTAACAGAACAAAACCCAAAACACAAATATAACTGATTTGAAAGTCTACCTCTGAGAATCTCGAATGTCAACTAGAAAACAGAAAAAAAAAAGTTGTATCTGTTATTGTTTATTGCCCACTTGCACCGACCGTACTCAGAATTTTTAGGACTCCAGAATTCAAATTTAAACATTGAACACCTCATCGTGTCTCCACACAACCCTCTCCTTTCTGATCACGGTTTGGTAACTTTTGAATTTACCCTAAAAAGTTACAGTGGTATCACAGACAACGAGTTTAATCCGTTCCGGCGTCACGCTCGGGATCCAAATTTCTCGTAATCTGAAGAGACTTTTTCCACAGGAATACATGTAAAACCAATTAATCCATTCTGGACCCACGGCAAACTCCCATATAAAGTATGTACTGCATTACACACCCCTACCTGCACATTTATGCATTATTAATATTATTTTAAAAGGAAGTTATATTAATTATCTGGAACGGAATGCATGAAATTAGTTCTAAAAATGATTTAATTTGAAGAATTGATTCCTGTATCATTTCTCTCTGTGCTATCTACGAAGACACTTATTCCCACATCTATATTGTGTTACTAACTTTGTGTCTTCCCTGTACTCGTGTGCTCTTGCTCTTGGAGGTTCTGTTGGGTTTGATCTCCATGAGGTCTTGAGGTTTTGGCCTTGAATTTTGAAGCACTTAGGAATAATCTTGGATAATGTTTGGCGCTGTACGAGTAGAGTAGAATTGAATTGAAAGTAAATGACTATGGTGCAGAATATTTTAAGTGATTTAAAAATTCATGGATCTACCAAAATCGTAATTCACCCAAACTCTATTTTCATAGAAATCTGGGCAGTAATTTTTGTGCAAATCAAACCAACATGTGTACATGAACACATAATCAGCTTGGCAGAAGTAACAATGAACAAAATAAGCAAAATTAATGCAATCATGAGCAAAATTAGAAGTAAAAAGAAACAAACAAATAAGCAAAAAAAAAAAAACAATACAAAAGAAAGTGAATCGGTGTGTCACACTGTGTGCCGATGTGTTGTCGGGTGATGGATGGACAGATAGCTCACATCCGTCCCGGGGCCTGAAACCGAAGCAGGCCCTGGGGAGACACTGTCCTTTTCATTACAGGGTGAGAGAACAAGCACTGCTTGATCTGTTCCACCTGTCATCCTCTCTCTCTCTCTCTCTCTCTCCCTCTCGCTCTCGCTCTCTCTCTCCCCTTTACTGCAGCTCAACACTGTGGTTTGTAACAGTTTAAATTGTCAGTAGCCATCAAGCCCGAGTTTGCCTTGACTGAGGCCGTGTTAAAAGTTACTCAGACGTACTTTACAGTGGAGCAGGATTTCACTGGGAAAACCATGTCTGGGTTGCAAATGGCCGACTACATGCTGCACATATGTAAATGTAATGCTACATTTTCAACAGCAGCATAAAGTACATCAAGCTGTATTTAAACTTTAATACATACATAATCGCATGACCATGAAAACAGTTACCTGTGAGCTGTTACCAGATTTTACAGATGTGTATTTTGTTTTAACAATAGAAACCTTAGTAAAAACCATTTAATATAAATGACATTGTCCATATTATTTTATATTTTATTTTATTTAACCAAGAAGTCCCATTGAAATCTGACCTGGCCAAGGTAGCAGCCTTACAAAGTCAGGACAATATGAAACATATACCATACACAAATGAACAATAAAGTACTTTGCCTGTTTGTATAAGGCTTAGATCAAATGTATTTAAAATGGAGACGCTATTTAATTCCAAAGATATTAGTATACAGCGCAAGCTTGCAAAATTTTGTAAAGAAATTGGTTTTGCAGGTTATTAACTAATTATGTATTTCTTTGATGATTTATTCCTGTATTTTTTATTTTGTTTGTATGAAATTAACGATCTGTTTCCGTCATACTTTGTTGTAAACAGGTTCTCTATAACCCCAGGAGGGGTCGCAGGAGAAATAATGAATAAAGAAAAAAGTGGCCTCTCAAGAAAAAACAATGACACTTCTCCCTCACTGCATTTTTTATAATACTCTTAATATTATTGGATGTGAATGTTTTTAGTTTGAGAAATTTTTGACTATTATTCTATGACCATGGTGCACGGTCGAAAAATGCTGTTTTGCCAAAGTATGCCAAAGCTGGGGGAACTTTCAAGCGCAACCACCTGGTGGGTGCAGACGGTAACTTCCACAACTGACCCAGAGTTGACCAAGATATTAGTTGCTGATGTCAGCCTCTCCTCAGCTTTAAGTTGTTTATTAGTTCAGGTGGATATTTTAGAATACAACAGGATGTTATTTTTGGGAAAATATTAATCTGAGAATATATATCACACCATAAAAGTTCAATGTACTTACCGTAAACATGTAGTCACTCCATAGTGCTCTACCGTGTTGTTTACCTACATTTAAAATAACCTCTGGTTTATTTAATCTGGAAAATGGCACTAATACTCTTATTATGCTACTTGAGCCATGAAGTTACCGTATTTTTCAGACTATAAGGCGTATTTAAAATCCTTTAATTTTCTCAAAAATCGACAGTGCGCCTTATAATCCGGTGCACCTTATGTGTTAATTCTGGTTGTACTTACTGACCTCAAACTGATTTTATGTGGTACATGGTGCTCAAAAATCTGTCAAAATGTTTTAGTACGACTTTGGTAAGCTACGAAGCCGCACTGCTTGTTGGGTTGTCGGAGCATTACGGCTACTGTAGTCAGGACCCTCGCAAACTAATACTTACTGTGTTTCAACATAATATTGTGTTGGCTAAGGTATCCGTCTCAAGTGTCGTCAGAGCTTTCACGAAGGCCGGAATCACCACTGAACAGCGAAGTAACAGCAACGAGACTGACTCGGATAATGACGAGAGGGATCCAGACTTGCTTGAGGCCAAAATCGCCCAACTGTTAAACTCACATACTGAAGATGAAAAATTTAATGGATTTGTGGAAGAGGAATGAACTGAAAAAGTGAGTGTATTGTTTTATATTTTATGTGTTACAACTGAACAATGTTGAGAGTTATTGTGAATGAGTTGAATAAAGTTTGACTTATCGGACTGTTTTGTGCGCCTTATAATTTGATGCGCCTCATGTATGAAAATAGGCCCGTTCATTGATATTGCACCTTATAATCCGGTGCGCCTTATACTCCAAAAAATACAAAGAAGAAATCAGCCTTTTCATAATGGATTATGGGATGCAGTATATCACACAAGCGGCTTCAAACCATATTGAGAAATTTGGTTGGATTAGTTGACATCTGGGTATCTTTGACATACAGTACATGCAGATTCTCAGTTTTTGGACAGAACCAGTGTGTCTTGGGCCTGTGTGTGTATGTGCCTCACCAGATGTCCTAAACGGGGGTAGAGTAGGATGTAGATCTCTGTTGCAATAGTCCCGGTTTGTGCAACACTCCAGAGCTCTCCTGTGGCGGGAATTCCACGTGTCCTGAAAAACAAGTACACAAGTTGCATACAAATCAGTACAACTCATACTCAGAGCAGGGTGATATGTTTTTTATTGTCAAATTCATTTACACCTTGTATTGACATGCCCTTTTTTATTCTCTGGAAAATGTATCTGGAAAAACATGCTTTTGACTTGTTCCATTTCATGATTCCTATACTGTCCTTTACAACATTTTCATCTTGCTTTGGCATCGCAGTTGATTTTGTGTTTTTGCATGTTTTAGTACATAATTTTGTCATGTTTTTTTCTTTTTGAGTCCTTCATGATTGTTATGATCCAAGTTCCATAGGCGTGGTTTTCAGCTCAGGGGAAAATACATATCACACATGTCGGATGATGTGGTTTGTAAACTCATTCTCGTCAGCACATCACCTGCATGTCACCTGGTGACCCCTAGCGCTGAGGTAATCGTGACCGACTCATCGGACATACGAGGTGGACCGGCCGGAGACAGACGCCGCTGGACCGGGGCTCATCGGAATCCAGATCCAAGCCGTGGGATGGTGAGTTTTGCAAATACGCACCTGCTTCCTCCGATTAGGGTAGGGCAAAACCACACCACCCAGGGCTAGTGTAAAAAATAACTCAAGTCCTGGACACACACTTAGGGTTTGATGAGGTTAGTTACGGGGATTTCTTGGAGTAGCTCAGCTGACAGACCTGGGCCAATGTGTCCGGGAATGGAATCATAGCATTCGTGAGCTAACTGGGAGGTGAACCGTAACAATGATGTTTAATCGCACTGAGCTTTGCTTTCAACCTCTCTCATTATCTCTTTTAACTCTTCCTATACCTCTATCTATAAATCTTCCCCCTTCCTCTCTCACTGTCCCACCATCTCTCCTCTTCTCCCTCTCCCTCCTTCTTTTCTTCTCTCTCCATCCTCCTTGTCTCTCCTTATCTCTCACCTCTCCAGTCACCAGTCATTGTCCTATATTTCTATCTCGCAATACTGTGATACTAACT
>JAQQAE010022101.1:0-10321 GCA_029823295.1 Pseudamia nigra | reverse complement strand
ACCTCTCTTATCTTTTTAAATGGGTGAACTTGCACATTTTTACATTTCCCAATACTTATTGTCCCCACTGTATATTACACTGAATGAAGAATTGGAAATACTGCAGCTGTAAAAGTCAAATAATCTGATGTAATACATGAAGTTTAAGTTATTCAAAGGATATTATTTTAATCATATTGAAGCAATGATTCAGGCAAAGTGTAAATACTGTTTCGACAAAGCACTGACGAAGCAAGGAACAACACTACTGTATGACAAATGCATCAAGAAGGTTGACGTATGTGCAATGTTGGACCTTTTGTTGCTGTGCCCACAAGAAATGAAAACTACCTCCAAATGCACAGATATCCACTTTTATGATCTATTTTTTAATCACATTATAGCATCATCCAAATTTCTTTTAATAATTCATATACATGAATCCATTGTATCCATATTTTTCCATTATGGTATTGCAAGATTAATCTCAACCCTCATGCACTCCTTGGGCATTTTTGATTTTTGTCACTATTTTTGATTTGGTAATCATTTTGGCTGTGTTACAACTTATGGTATGATTTTTGTAGGAAATTATCTTTTTAGTGATTTTTTTTTTTAAACCCAGTGTCTTTTACTCTTATATGTCACATAGGTGAATTTTGCACCCTCTGGACAAAAATGTGTCCAAAAAATGTGCATGCAAAAACTGCTGTTAAATCATCATACATTAATAATTTTTTTCTGCTTTTTCTCATAAGTCACTTAAACAACATCACACATGCTCAAAATTATCAAACATTCAATCAAAAATTTTATGCCTCAGCCTACATTGGGAAAAAGGTTGAATTTGTCATATTGAATACAGTGGGCACTCGCTATATTGCGGTTCACCTTTCGGATTGCGGATTTTTTTTTTTTGTGCAATTTTCATTAGTGGTGGGCGGATCGATCCAAATATCGATAGTATCGATACCAAGTCAGTATTGATATTGGATCGGTACTAGCCTGGTGAGATTGATACTTTAATTTAAGTTCCGCTCTTGTTTGCAATGCTGTGGTTTCGACAAAGATGACTTCGATGCACAAAGCAAACAAAGCTTTTCTATAGGAATCTACTTTGCGGATTTCGCCTATCGCGGGTTATTTTTAGAACGAACCCCCACGATAAACGAGGGACCACTATCCAGTTAAAATGTCAAATATCACTGCTATTTTTCAAAATCAAATGCTGAGATTATAGAACGTGTGGTTTTATGCTGGAATGGCAGAAAAATTTAAAAATGTGGTTTTAATGAAAATCAATGAGGCCTTTTTGGCCACAACAGTGCCCAGAGGCACTATCTGACATTACATAAAACATACTAATGTAATTACATCAATTTTATTGCTAATCTTTGACATATCCAAGACACTAATCACTACCAAAGCCCCATCAGCCCACTAAATAATTTATTCTTTGCATTTTTTGTAATAATTAATGAATTCAAACACAGTACTGTAACTATACTGATATTTAAAGGGTTAAAATCCTGAAAATGACTGAATGTTTGATAGTTTTGAGCAGGTCTGATGTTGTTCAAGACATTTATGGAAAAAAGCAGAAAAAAATAGTCATATAATGATTTAACAGCAGTTTATTTGTGCGTATGCATTTTTGCCACAAAGGTGTCTGGAGGATAGTAAATTTGAGGGCACAAGAGTTAAATGGGAATAAACGGGGGACAAATTGTCAATACACGCTAGAATAACTTCCTTATGGTCAGAGGTGGGTACAGTGAGCAGAAACAGTATTCAAAGTAAAAATACTGGTAATGTATAATTTTGATGACTTAAGTAGAAGTTGAAGTATTCATAAGCATTAGTAGTTAAATAAAAGTAAAGGAGTACCAAATAAATAAACCTACTCATGCAACTTTAGATGATGGAATTCATAATAATGTGATAAACTTTTTATTGCAACAGGTTATGTATCAGCAGGTTAAAAAAGTGAAAATTGCACATTAACTGTAATCAGTATAATGTCAGAACCAGGAAAATGTTGAAAAAAAAACACTTGTTCAACACTGTTTACTGTCAAATTTCAAGAAAAAATACTTGATGGCAAGATTTGCTTATGGAAAGATTTGTTGCTTATCATTTTCACTTGTTTTGTTGTTTATTTTATGTATTTTTTCAAATCTCATTTTGTTGTCTTTTTTGGTCAGTTGTCATGTCATTTTAAATTACGTGATTATTTTTTGTTCATTTGTGGTCACTTTGTTGATTATTTTGGTCATTCTGTTGCTCATATTATGCTTATTTTGCTCATTTTTCATAATTTATTCAATCTTTTTTGTTCTTTTCACATAGCATAGTTTGTTCATTTTGTTAATTTGTTCAAATATTTTCTGCACTTTGCTGCTTTGTTGATTTCCACTGTTTATTGTTGACACAATATCAAAGCATAATCTGACTAAATTTGGAGGCAACCAAAGTAAAAATGCCTCCATCGAGCTGTGGCTAAATGTAACTGAGTAGAAGAACATTATTTTCATCACTAAATGTAAACTGAGTAAGAGTAAAAAGTATTCTGCAAAATGCCTACAGTCAGAAGACAATTATCAAAAAATCAACACTATGAACGTATATTACGTGTTACATCCAGTTCTGTTGTCGAAGAGCAGCTAAAATTAATCTAGTTACATTTGAGTTACTTACATGTCCAATATGACAACCTCTGGTCTCAAATAAAAATAGGCAATTTTTTGTTTTTGTCTCTAAGCGATTTTATTCTTTGATATTTTTAAAACTATTTCTTAAATGTTGCGTTTTAACTGCTGGCCAAGTCAATTATAAGCACATTGTTTCTCCATTTTGATAATTGCATTCTAAAACAAAAGTCAACTCACCACTCGTTTTTTAATTATTTTTAATAGCCCCAAGAAACACCAATGACCAGAAAAAACACGGCTGATTTTCTGTGTAAATGGCAGCAAAAATGAGTCGCAGTGATTTGTTTTTCAGGAAACTCAGGGCCAGGGTGGAACAGCTTCTTCCTCGTTGTAATTTCATAATCACCTCACGAGGTGGCGATGTGAATCCTTGTGCTTGTTTGAGTTAGAAGAAGAAGAAGAGCGCGCGTCTGATTGGTTACCTTCGTTTCCGATGAGTCGCTAGTTTCAGCTGTTCGCACACGTTTGACGCTGAAATATCGACTGTGTTGAGACGTTTTCATTCTTTCTTGTAAACAGCAGGTACACGTGTTTCTCTGCTGTCGTACAGTTCTTTACAGCTGTTTTTTTTTAGTCATTTTAGGTAAACTTTGGGTGACTATTGCGTGTTGTTTCGCCCCTGTTTCGGGCATTCGCGTGGTTTGACAATAGGATTTTCCAGTTTTCTTCCAGCCGAAACACAAACGGTCTTCCTTTGTTTAACGGACACTTCACTGGAGCCTGGATGGAGACTGAAGAACCAGGTATTTGTAGATACACTGTCATTTAAACATTCAACATGACATCTCAATGGTTGTTGTGTTGGTTACGTCATTTGACTTTGTTTGGCTCCTATTGTTAATTTTGTCACAGTGTGGACCAAAACACGTCTCCAAACACTTCTGGGCAAAGTGAAAGAAAAAGTCCCAAAACGCATGACAAATCGAAAATGGTCAGATGGAATGAAAGCTCTGGACTGGAAAGAAGTGGCTTTTGAACCTTTCACACCTGGAGAATGTCAACAAAAGTGTGAAGAGATTTTCCAGAAGGTGAGTTCTATTTTCAGACAAAGCCATCTTGCACAGGATAGAAGACCTTCCAGTTAATATTTGTAAAGTTTTGTTCCTGCAACATTAATTTCTATTATTGCCATGAATATGATATGACTGCTCAGAAGCTCCTGACCTGTAGACTTTGTGGCAGTGACAGCTCTATAAAAATGTCTACAAACATAAGTTGTAATTTTTTAAAGGAATTTGTATAGTCATCATTGAAACCTCAAATCTTTTGCCCTTTGTGACAGTTTAAATGAATGTAAATCTGCTGTCACAGGAATATGTCTTGCTTTTACATCTCGGCTTTATTTGGATAATGCCTCTAGTTTAAATGGAAGATTATTAGATGTAGCAAATATTAACAAGACTAAATTAAAATCCATGTACCTCTGTCAGATTTTTTTTTTTTTTTTGCAAATTAGAGTGTCTTTTGTAAAATGTTGGATAATTCCTACTTCTTCTTGCTCAGATGCGCAAGTTACGAAGCCTCACAGAGCTGATTGATGAAGCTGAGGATGCTATTTGCCACCCTTCCAGGAACAGAAAGGCAAGTGAAACTCATATCGCATAAATATTATTTTTTGTCAAATGAAGCAACTTTACCTCTTGCACAACATATACTATGTAGTAGGTTTAAAATATTATGAGGGAAACGTAGCTTATTCTGATGTTTCTTGCAGAGCCATCCAGAGCTCCCGAAGAGAACATGTAGTGCATATGCTATTTTTCTTGAAGAGAACAAAGACAAGTTTCGGCAACAGCATCCTGAAATGTATGTCATTGAGCTGATGAGATATGCATCCCGGAAGTACAAAAAGCTTCCAGATAAAGAGAAGGTACAGTTACACAATGGCTACTGTGGAAACATTGCTTATTTTCATTTGGCATCTAATTTAAATCTTTAATTGTTGTGTGTTTTTTCTTAAAGCAAAAATATGTGAAAAAATTCAATCTTGCACAGAAGAAACACAAGACAAGTATGATGGCGTTCAGGTATTCGTTCTTTTATCATACCAATGCATGGTTTCCAGAAGTGTTTCGAAAGGCTGCTCTTGTAAATTGATTTTTCAAGTAAAATCCCTGTTTTTAAGACGATGGTATGACCCTACACACAAGCGGACAAAGGAGCCCACTGTCACAGAAGATGTAAGTGATGGTTTGTCTGTTCTAGTTAAGGATTAGAGTGTACCCCCTTTTGGAAAAATGGGTTAACTGAATTTTTTTTTATTTTTTTCAGAAAGTTATTGCAATTCTGATGTTTCTCATATTTTAAGAACGTATGTTGTGGAAAAGTTTTAATTTCTTTATCCATTATCAAATCGGTTTGGGGGGCTCTGTAAATAAACACAGCTGCTTTTCATTTTACTTGGACTAACCCTAAACAAGCCTAATTGATTTCAGTGTTTTTGTGAAGTCATAAATACAAAGTCGCTGTCCTCAGTCAGTCCTTCAGGACCACTAGAGCATCAGAACCACCAGGTTCATCCTGTACCCTACATGATGGTTAATTGCAATAGCAGAAAAAAGGGGTGTGGTCAGCAGTCACTCATTTAAACTAAGATGCTGCATTAGCCTGTTTTGAATTGTAGCTGAAAATGTGGCGTTTTCAAACATGATCCAATAAACAGTCTGCATGGATACATATCATAAGGCCATGTGATACTTGCATTAACTTGTTAAAAACTGTACAATATGTCTCCGTTAATTTGATTGATTTGATGTGGCAAAATTACAAGGGTGCACCTTTTTTTGTTTTTTTAAATCTAGTGCAACATTGTTTATAGTCAGCTTCATGTGTGCCTGTGTTTGTGTTTATGTTGATTGTAAATGTGGCTTGTAAATATGGATGTCACCAGACTGCAAAACAAATCTACCTATGGGTACAAATAAAGGAACCTGAACCTGAATATGCTTATCAACTTCAAATTATTTTCATATTGATCTGATCTTCTCTTGCTTTAGTCACATCATGAGGAAGAAATGGATGTCGAGAGCGCCCTTCCTCCCAAATCCCCTACGTAAGTTACACATTTCCACTGAAAAAGAACAAAGAACGTGAGCAGTGAAATAGGCCCAGTTAAGACCACATATTAACATCAATTGTAAGATACCTGAATTCTGGTGTCTGACATAGTTAATTGTATGGAGGAACAAAGGTAAATCTACTAAATGCACATTTGGCCACTACATGCATTGTAGAAATGGTTTTTTTTATTTCTGTCTGTGTGTAGGACTGGATATATTCTGTTCTGCAAAGAGCAAAGTAGTTTGATGGGTGATATCCCCAGTTCATCATATGTGACTGTGTGGGCTCAACGTTGGCGAAATTTAACGAACTCGCAGAAGAGCGAGTACGCAAGGCGCTGCAAAGAGGTTTGAGTTCTTCACATAAACTTGCATCAATCAACCATAATATTATGACCACTAACAAGTGAAGTGGTCATAATGTTGCTTATATCATTCCAGTGGTTTTTGTCTGTGGGTAGAGATGTATTAGGCAACAAGTGAACATTTAACCCTCAAAAGCTGCTGAAAGTAGCAAATTGTCCAAACTAAATTAAAATCTGAACAACTTGGACCAGGCCCATGACTGGGTCATTGCAACCAAACCTATGCATCATGTTGGGTGTTCTAGTCTGCAGTGGCTCTTACCCCAACAAATGTGGTCTAGGGATGAGCAACCGGTTTTCAGTGCAACTGAGTATTTATGAAATGTGTTGGGGGAGGGGGGTGAAAATGTGCTTGTATCTTCCTGATATCTTAATTTTTTTGTATATTTGTCACACTTAAATGTTTCAGATCATCAAACACATTTTAAATAATACATTTCAGCAAACACAAAATGCATTTTTTAAATAATCCAAAACCTACATGGTTGTGTGTGGGGGGGGAAAAGTGCTTGCCCCCAGTTAAAAACAAACAAATTGATTTAAATTCAGGAACAAATTACAAAAGCAATTGAGGTCTGTCAGTCTGGAAAAGGTTATAAAGCCATTTCTAAAGCTTTGGGACTTCACCAAACCACAGTGAGAGCCAGGGGATGGCTGTGGCTCAGTAGGTAGAGCGGGTTGTCCATGAACCGGAGGGTTAGTCAATCCCCGGCCTCTCATGTCCACAGGCCGAAGTGTCGTTGAGCAAGGTACTGAACCCCACATTGCTCCCAGTGAGTGTCACTGGTGTGTGTGTGTGTGTGTGTGTGTGTGTGTGTGTGTGTGGATGGGTGAATGGAAAGCCATGTAAAGCGTTTTGAGTGCCGTAGGGTAGAAAGGCGCTATACAAGTGCAAGACAATTTACCATTATTCACAAATGGTGAAAATATGGAACACTGGTGAATTTTCCCATAACTACCCCAAGAGTGCAGTGACGACTCATCCAAGAGGTCACAAAAGACCCCACAACAACATCCAAAGAACTGCAGGCCTCTACCATAAGAAAGAGACTGGGCAAGAATGTACTGCATGGCAGAGTTCCAAGACGAAAACCACTGCTGACCAAAAAAAACAAAGGCTTGTCTCAGTTTTGCCAGAAAACATCTCAGTGATCCTCAAGACTTTTGGGAAAATACTCTGAGACAAAAATTGAACTTTTTGGAAGGTGTGTGTCCTGTTTCATCCAGTGTAAAAGTCGCACAGCATTTTGGAAAAGGAACATCATATCAACAGTAAAATATGGTGGTGGTAGTGTGATGGTCTGGGACTGTTTTGCTGCTTCAGGACCTGGAATACTTGCTGTGGCAAATGGAACCATGAATTCTGCTGTGTACCAAAAAATCCTGAAGGAGAATGTCAAACCAACTGTTCATGACTTAATGCTGAAGCACTCTTGGGTTCTGCAGCAGGACTATGATCCAAAATACATCAGCAAGTCCACCTCTGAATGGTTTAAGAAAAACAAAATGAAGACTTTGGAGTGACCTAGTCAATGTCCCGACTTGAAACCCATTGAGATGCTGTGGCATGACCTTTTTAAAAATGGGGTTTATGTTCTAAAACCCTCCAATGTGGCTGAATTACAACAATTATGCACTGATGAGTGGACCAAAATTCCTCCACAGCACTGTAAAAGACTCATTGCCAGTTATTGCAAGCACTTGATTGCAGTTGTTGTTGCTAAAGGTGGCCAAACCAGTTACTAGGTTTAGGGGAAAAGCAGTTGTTCACACAGGGCCATTAAGGCATGGCTTTGATTTGTGTTTTTTTTTTTTTTTTTTTTCCCCTTAAAAATAAAAACCTTCAATTAAATACTGCATTTTGTGTTTACTTGTGTTTCATTAAATTTATGATTTTAAATTTGTTTGTTCTGAAACATTTAAGTGTGATAAATATGCAACAAAGTAAGAAATCAGGAAGGGGGCAAGCACTTTTTCACAGCAATGTATATCCTACCCACTCACAGGTACCATTTGTAATAAGATAATTGACATTATTACCACTTCACCAGTCAGTGGTCATAATGTTAAAGCTGATCAGTGTATTTGTATAAAGACTGCAAAACATCAGCCAGGAAGTTGGATGGATCTCCACTAAATCCTTATTTCTGTGGTTTCAGATGAAAAATGAATATGAAGACAAGCTGCGGGATTTCTTAAAAGTAAGTGATATAGCTACAGTCGGCACATTGAACTCGTACTGACAGAAATGGATGATGTGGTTTGTGTCCCTCAGGATTTGGATGAGGAGACGAGGCGGAAGATTATACAGAAATATCAACTCAAGCAATATGTCGTTCCTGAGGTGAGGAGTGATTTTGTGCTTCCTGTTCAGCTCTGCTATGATAAAGAAACGTAACACAAAACAGCTGAGACATGTTTAAAAGTTAGATGCGTCACTTAATTGTGCTTCTGATAAATATTTATTCATACTGGGAGACAGATGACGATTCATGTTTAATCTAACATGCTCTGGATTGATCTTTGCTTTTTGTAATGTCACCAATTAGAACATTCCTGGTGAACCCAAGATGCCAATTCAGTAAGTCTTAAAAAATGCTTCTGAATTGTAACAAATATGATCCTGGATTGTAAGCATATGTTTAAATGTAACTACAGTACACGTGTCCCCACAGAAATCCAAGTGCTCTTTTCTACCAGGAGCAAATGAAGATCACAAATTCAACGGACTGTTCGGTCACGGTGAAGTGGGGTTCCCTGCCCCAAAAGGAACGGGAACAGTACAGAAGCAAAGTAAATGAAAACATAAATAAATATTCAGTGGCACTGCAGAAGTGGTTTAAGGTATGACGAGTTCAATCCTTGTAATGTTCTTTTAACCAAACTGTTTTTAATTAGAATGCCTGGTCAAGTTGTGATGCTTTTATTCTTCAGGCTCTGACACCAACAGAACAGAAAGCTTATCGTGCACGAAATCCCACTGTAAGCACTCTGAAAAATTAATGTACTTGTTTGTTTCTGAAATGTTTGTGGTACTGTCTTCATGATTTCACAATAACACTTATCTTTACAGAAGCGGAAGTTCCTTAAGACCACACATATCCCAGTTTGTGAGAGCACCAAAGTGTGCGACTCCAGACCATCGGTAAGACATCAACCATACACTGAGAACTCACTCACGATAGTTTGATGATAATATATTCTAACTTGGTGTTGTAGAACCACACACATTTCCAGATAAGCACGCCATGATGAGGACAAAGTCTGCACTGTTTTGTCATACACAGGATTCAGAAGATGAAGACACTGAAGACAGTGACAGTGATGAAGACGAAATGGTCACTGAGGTTCGTCAACCGAAACAAACTTTGTCTGTTCAGTTTTACTCCACTCTGTCCAGCTGCTATAACTGTGATACAGTGAGCTAATGTGTTGTGCTTATATTCTATGTCATGAAACTGTCCAGAGGCAAAGCGAGCTCACAAGAGCCAGGGATCTCTTTCTGATTCTAGTTTTGAGAAAATCCGTCATTGATCTATCGCATTAAGTCAGGGGTTGGCAGCCTTGACAATCTCAAGAGCCATTTTTGGACAGAAAGGAAAAAAATGTGTCTAGAGCAGAGGTGTCAAACTCTTGCCATGGTGGGCCAAGGTTTTCTCTCCAACCAGTCACTAAAGTAGGTGACTTCACTAAGCAGCTCTCCTTCAAATTGAGGGGAGGAGCTAATCTGTGAAATCACCTGCTTTTGTGACTGGTTGGAGAGAGAATCTGCAGGGTCTCGGCCCTTTATGGCACGAGTTTGACACCTATGGTCCAGAGCCACAGAAAATATTGCAACCCTTTACATACCACATGACATGATGTACAGTGGATATAAAGTCTACCCACCCCTGTACAAATGCCAGGTTTTTGTGATGTAACAAATTGATAAAGATAAATTATTTAATGTTTTCCACTTTTAATGTGACCTATAACCTGTACAACACAACCCGAAAACGGAAACTTTTTAAAGGGGAACAATTAAAAAAAAAACTTAAAATAACCTGGTTCCATAAATATGCACACCCTTAAAATAATACTTTGTTGCAGTACCTTTTGACTTTTATTACAGCATTGTCTTTTTGGGTAGAAGTCTATCAGCGTGACACATCTTGATGTGGCAATATTTGCCCACTCTTCTTTGCAAAACCGTTCCAAATCTGACAGA
>JAQQAE010022100.1:0-10322 GCA_029823295.1 Pseudamia nigra | reverse complement strand
TGTTTACCATCTCGGGGATGCATACTGTAGCTTCTGTTGTAGCACAGCGACATCTGGTGGATGCATGACGCAACTGCACCTTATAATCCGGTGCGCCTTATGTATGGAAAAATATTAAAAATGTGCCATTTTTGGACAGTGCGCCTTATAATCCGGTGCGCCTTATAGTGTAATAAAATACGGTATAAACATTTAAAATGGCTCTAAATTTGCAAAAGGCAGCATTGGGACACCATTAAATGTCTAAAACTCTGATTATCTACTGATTTGTATGTGGACAGAAATGATTAAAATGTACCTGTAACCACCAACAGAGTGCCAGAGGCCATTTCGGACTAAATTTCTTACTTTTTTTCTCATTTTAACAGCAAGAGAGATTGATTTTTCAACTACCCCTGAGGAATTTTCTTTAAATAATCTACCGTAGCAGCAGTATCATGGAAATACACATTCAAACGTGACTTTCCACCTGCTGCTAATAAAACATATCCTGCAGTATTTAGAGCAGCCTTATTAACAGTGTGAATTATTCACCCTGTTTGCATCGCATGTAGTACCATAATGTCTTCTATATGTGAGCAATAAATACATTGCCTTTAATATTGTATGTTGATTTAATGGTGGTAAACATTTGTCTCTTGTCTCTCTAACGATTTGATTTCAACATAATTAAAGCCGCCAGCAAACAAAATGCCAGAATTGGAGATGATTTTCCGTATCTTCTATTTTTGCCTCATTTGCAGCTTTTTCTACTCATGCGTCATTTTGATCTTTTTCTGTGTTTGTGTGTCTTTACATAGTTTATCATATTGCATCGTTTGTCACTTTTTCTTTCATGTGTCTTTTATTTGAATTTTCCCTTTGGCAATATGTGACTTGTGACTTCTACATAATGTTTTTGTGTCTTGTGTATTTTTATTTAAAATTATGTATTTGCTTTATTTTGATTTAGTCCTTTTTTCAGTGCGGTATTCGCATTAATTTGGTCTTTGTGACGTGTTATTTTTATCTTCATATTTTTGCATTTTTTACATTGCTTTTGTCTTTCTGCATTTACACACATCTGCAGACCCCTTGTATACAGTAGGTCAAAACAGTTTTGTTGCAGAAATGATGCAGTGACCTAATTAATATGAGGAGTCACCTTCTTCCCTGAAGGTCACAGCAAATTTGGAATCAGGTGCTGTATGACATTTTCAGCCTCACTACATAGGTAGAAATGTATGTAGGTCACTGGGCAATCTCAGCCCATACTAATCTCCAACTTGATGAGTTAATATGCAAATCAGGTGGTGGTTGCTGTAGTAACCGTGCCCCTTACCCTGACTACCCATGCGTCAAGTTTGCTTCGGTCCAGGGACTCTGGAGGTGTAAAGCTGAAAGTTGGGCCAGACACACTTTTTGAATAATAATTAGATATGGGTCATTCTATGAAACAGGTGCCATTTCCACTTTACAATTTTAAAAATTTTCACAAGGAGCTGACTTTTTTTTTTTTTTTTACAGAAATCCACAATATGAAAGATATGTAAAACCTCTAAGAAAACATATTTTTCCACCTCAGGTATAAAATACATACGTTCATGTTACCTGTTTTTCAGTCACAAAGGTGATGGGGGGGGTATGTGACGGGGTGGTATATGTTAACCTACAAAGGCTGCCACTTCACTCTGTGGTTGGTTCGCTGACTTGTTATATTTGATTTCAGTTTGAAATAAAATTTTCTTTGCATTGATAGTGGATTTTTTTGAATAAAAAACATTTTCCTGATCTATTTTTTGTTCAATGTACAAAAACAACAAATAAAAAGAGCAAAATAATGTGGAAACTTACCTGCTTTTGACCTGGGCTCCTCCAGACTCTCAAATGATGTCACTTCCTGTTTGTCATGTCATTTAAAGTGACGGTACATTTAATATAGACAGAAATAGTAAGTGTCGTGGGGTGGTAAGTCAAACTGAAGGACACAAACAAATCATAATTTTTTACAAAAATATTTTTGCTTTAAATATAATTTATGGGATCAGGGATATGCATTTCATCCTGCAAATAACAAAAGTTTGAGGAAAAAATACGATTGTTTGTTAATATGTTACATGCAATTCCATGTTGGCCATTACGGACATGGTAAAAATGGCCATGTACGAATTAAAAGTGATTAAGAATGGTACATTTGTCTCGTATATTATATGATTAAGAACACTTGTATATTCACAGCTTTTAACTTGGAAAATACAATTTGACACATTTTCATGCCTTATGAATGTCATCAAATGTTGTGGACTTAAATGGCACCCGTTTCGTACAAAGACCCGGATTTATCGTGATAATTATCTCTATTGAGTGATATGAAAATCCTCACTGTGAAACCATTTCCCCCTCAGCAGTCCTTTGCTCATCCCTGCTGCATCAGCCTTTAATCCAGTCTGGGTTACTTTTGTCACTTTCAGTCACTCATAAATACACGTATGCGAGGACTTGTTTCACGACTGAAGGGACCCTCAGAAAACCCCCTCGTACCCCTTCAACGTCTCACTGTATCACAACACTTACTCGCCGGGGAGAAGCAAACAGGCCTCCGTGTGCCCCCGGAAAACGCGTTATATGACATTCACAGGAATCATCTGTGAGTTAATTTGGAAGATAATTTTCAGTGCACAGGCCACAGGGGAGGGAGCGCTCGGGCCAGGAAGGCGGTAATGGCCACCCAGGGAATTCAGTGTGTTGCTGCAGTTCATAGTGGGCTGTTATTACGTTCACCTGTTACTTCATGCTGTGCTTGGTCTCAGAGCTCTTATGTCACTGTGCTTTAGTCTTGTTTACGGTCAGCTTGGCATAGAGGTTTGTAACCTTTAAAAACAGGATCCTGCGTGAAAGCTGGATCGTACCCGGATTCTCGAAGACCTCTGTCAAGAAGATGAAATGTATTTATTGTTTTTTGTCCACTTGGAAATGCATAAAGGTTGCATTAAAATAATGTTGGACCTTCCTCTAAGTACTAAGTTCTAATTTTATAGATTTTCTTGATTATCTTGTTCGTTTTTGTTCATTTTCTTAAATCTGACACCTTGTTTCCTCAAAAATGGGATATGGTTGAACCAAGACACTTTGTCAGGGAAATAAACAACACATCACAAAATCAACAAAAAGAGGGAGGATGGGGTGAGACTAAAGAATGAACGAATTTTAAGAAAATAATCCACAAAATCAACAAAATAGTTAAGAAAATGAACAATATTGAACACTGTAATGATTAAAAATGAAGAAAAAACTAAATAAAATGAACAAAACTGAACAAACAGATCCACAAAATGAACAAAATAATCAGAAAAATGACAAATATTTACCAAAATGATTACTCACATCAAACAGCACAATAATGACAAAAATCACAAAAAACTAAGCAAATATTTCATAAAATTATCAAAAATGAAAAGAAATAACCAAGTGAACAATCATACAAAAATAAGGATCAATAAAATGAATAAAAATAAGTTTGTTTGCCAAGTAGATGAACAACAGTACACATTAATAAACAAAATGAATCGTAAAGTAACAATATAAAAACCGTAAACATGTTGCCAGCTGAAATGTGCATCATATGTCATGTGGTAAATAAAAGGATTCGATCATCTTTGCAGCATTAGACACATCTTTTTCTTTTTTTCCAATCCAAAAATGGCTCCAGATTGTACAGGTCGAAGATTCTTGCCCTCATTCCTTTCCGTCTAGACATTTAAATTTCACTCCATCATGTGGTTTCAATAATTGCACAGGCTGACATTGCAATTGTAACTTTTGTAGCCCCAAATTATACTGAAAACGGCAACATTTCCCCTAAATTTCAAGCAGCAAATCACGTCTGTTACTTCCACATCGTGCTACATTCCTGCTAATTAGCAAATCATATTAAAGAGGGAATTAATTAACAGATTCAGTTTTTTTTCTCAGTGTGTGAATCATTTTCTTGTGGTTTTCATTGCAAAGTGTTTATTGGACACATACCTTTCACTAATTAGAGTGTGACTGCACTGTTTGTTTCCGTGCCTGTAGGAGCTGAATCGATGCACTGATGTGTCTCGATGCTGAACTTTTCCGTTCTCTGCCGTTTTCTTCTCCGTCTTCATGCATCCATTGTTCTGCAGTTGCGGCGTCTTTGCAGGTGTTTGAACGAGGTAATTGTGTCGCTTTTCAGCGCCCTTGAACTCTTCGCAGTTGGCTTGTTCTTCCGTAACATCTCTGGATCTGAAAGACAAACAGCAAATTAAAGGGACAATCAGCCATGTTTCAAAAAAGGCGTTGAACAGCTTCGTTACGGCTTGTCTTTGTGTGAGAGAGATGAACTCTATTCTGCTGAAAGATATATACTTAGTTTGTGTTTGCTGATGGAGTCTCTCCAAAAACTTCCATAGATGTGAAAGCAATATACAGGAATGACTTGATTTTCATACTTGGAGCTGTACAATTAATCAAATCCTCATTGTTATAGCAATATCAGCCTGCATATGTGACAAGTTAAAAGTCAAAACAACATGCAAGTTTACTATGTCATTATTTTTGAACATGAAAATGTAAAGTGACACACTGATTATTCAGCTTTATGAAACTAACAGCTGAAATGTGACTTAAAAAGACATCTTCAGTCTAGGTTTTTAAGGGTTACAGGTCCAGATTTTTTTTAGGATATAGGGTTTTTGAATTGACAAATGTAAAAGAAATAGAGAAACAGAAATCCCCATAATCTCTAATGTCTGATATTTTGGATTAGGTAGTATTTGTACCCTAGCTCATGTTTTCATTAGACCCCAGTCAAAACTGCAAATCTCAATATTGCCCATTGTAATTACAATATGACATCTACCAAATCATGCAGCCCTAATGTGGTAATATACACCGATCAGCGATAACATTATGACCACTGACAGGTGAAGTGGTAATAATATCCTTTATCTTATTACAATGACACCTGTGAGTGGGTTGGATATATGAGGCTGCAAGTGAACATGTATTTGAAACAAAACATCAGGATGTAAACAACCTAGACCAGGATGAAAGTGTGATGTCAAGACAAATGGGTCAAAGCATCTCCAAAACTGGGCGTCTTGTTTGGTGGTCCTGGTCGTGCAGTGGACAGAATCCCATGAGGAAGGAAGGACAACTGGATCTCAATCCAGCAGAGGATCTACGGGAACAAAGCATTACTACCACGTAATGTTATGTAGGTTCCCTGTTTTGATTCCAGAACAGCTCTAACCTAAGACATGAGTTCTACCAGACCTCTGAAAGATGCTGTAATAACTGGCAGTACATTACACATTAAATATGATCATGACACATACTTCAAATCCTGCGAGTTGTGAGCCTGGACCTTCACGAATCTAACCTGTTTTTACAACACATTTCACAAATACTCAGTTGGACGGAAATGCGGTTGTTCATCCCCAGATCACTTTTGGAACACCTAAGAAGGGCTTTAGGATTGGATGCAAAGAGAAAGTTGGGTCCCATCAATATTTGCTCCTTGACAAAGTTGCTCAAATCCTTCCTTAGTTTGGCAAATTTGCTACTTTCAGCACAACAACTTCAAGGCTAAATGTTCACCTGTTGCCTAATACATCGTCCCACCGACAAAAGCCATTTGAACGACCACTTCACCGGTTAGTGGTCATAATGTTATGGCTGATCGATCACCACCTGATTGAAGTTTATGCCACAGTTGCCCTGGTAATTATGAAAATCATTTATGTTTCTATTTATCCAACAGTATTCACAAGCTCTGTAATCGAAATGATATTATTAAATGCTAAAATGTAATTATCTTTGAATTTTCACGTTTCTTGTATTAAAAAAAAACAGAAAAAAATAATGTAACACATTATTATTTTTTGATGAAGGTGCCAAAGTAATTATTCAGCGAAATTAGTTTTAGTGGCTGAATGTCTTGCATGACTCATTTTTGACTTCCCAGAAGTCCAGTGTGTCACCTTAAATTTGGGAATAAAAATGTGAATTCAGTTTGAAATTCCTCACTCCTGTTCAAAATGGTAAAACGTTGAGAAGCCACTGAAGCATTTCATGACGCTGTATGGTCTTTGAGACAAACAGGACAGGTGGTCGAATGCATTTGTCAGCTGCTGCATATGTTACTGTGACACAAAAATTATACTGTGATGGAAGATTTTTGGTCGTATTACTTTCTCTTAATTACAGGAAGTCTCTTACTCTGTGAATTGCAAGGGTTAGAGGCTGTAAAAGACCAATTCTCATCAGATTTTTGCTTTTGCTTTTCATCTGTACTGTACTTCCATGCATTGGATGATGATCTCTTCCAAGGGATTTGCCTCTCGTCTGCTTCTCTAGACATTTGATTTTCCTTTTTCCCGTCTGCTTTGTGCTGATGTTCGTCTTCAGCTCTGGGCTTCAGACTGCCAGCCTTTTTGGGGAGCTGTCATACCACTGCTGGTTGCATATGGAGCAGCATGACAGCTCTCCACAAGTGAAGAAGTTGAGAAAATAGAATCCAGTCATAATCACAGTTGTGCAGCCCTATTGTAACGTAATGACTCAAATGAGTTTTGGGTGGTGATGACCCATTAGTGACCTTAGAGGCAGTAATTTCACAGAGGTTAAATGCTTCAAGCTCCACACCAGGAACTGAGTTAGCCTTTCTAAGAGACTCAAATGTTGTCTGAAACCTCAGGCCACGTCCTTCAGAAAAAGCAATGTTTGAAAATGAAAACTCTCTGTCAAGGCAAAGTTTGAGCAACGATCCGTCCATTCTTTTATGCCTGACAAACACATCGCATGATGAATGACATACAATGGACATGCCAGTCAAGCATAACATAGTCGTTGCATAAATAAAATTCAGGTAAAATACGCCTCTACAGGCTGTCCACATTAACAGCTGGTAATTGAGTACCTGGTTTTCTCCCATGTAGTACCATGGAAATACATAGACTGTATGTAAAATATATACAAACCCTCCATTCGGTTTCTGAAGAGCCGTCTGGAAGGTGAAACAAGCAGCCTATAGGTGCCTTCACTGCCATCCTGATGGAAAAATGGACTTAGATCCATCCATCCATCTTCTTCTGCTTCTCTGGGGACTTAGATATGAAAAGCAAGTAAAGCAGTGAAGACCTGTGCGTCAGACACACCTGCCGATCAAAGTGTGTATGACCTTAATTATGCACAAATATGGGCGTTTATTCAGACACTGACTCCATGCATGTCCAAAATGATCACATCAAATCTCTAAATAGACTTCACCTTCATGACTGCAGATTTTAATCTTAATCCACCATATTCTCGACTGAAAAAATCTTAAACCACTATTTTGTGAGCTAAATATAGTAGTATTTCAAAATGTGGACCTTGTCCATTATTTTGTTGATTTTCTTCATTTTTTTGTTCATTGCTGTCAATTTTTTCTTTATTTTGTGGATTATTTTTTCCTTTTTTTTTCTTTAACCACACACTTTTGGGTCCGCTGCCTCATTTGAGATGCGCTGCCTCATCTCACATTATTCATATTTATTACAAAGTTGCACTTCAATGTGAAATGTAACAAATTTACTATGCTCCTTTTTTCCCCAACATCTTCATGTATTCATTCCTTTAGTCCTACACTTTGCATTGAAGCTTAGAAGTGTGTCCGGAGGAGATTAGGTGTTGTGTAGCACCTCACAAAGGCCATTTAGTCGGCAATACAAATTTTGTTGCAGCTAGATTGTGACAGACATAACGATGTTGTAATTATGCTCCCATACACCTCCAGATGAATGATAAAGAAAAAACACTGATAAAGGTAAAATAGTTTTGTCCTGGAGCCAGATGGTGCACTGTGATGGTGTTTGGCCCACAATCAAGGTGGACAGCGGATGAGCCTGTATTCTGACAATCCAATAGATTCCACACACTTGCCAATGCCCCCATCCATCCCACCTCTACAGCCAATCGGCAGAGATAATCTTTTGAATTAAGAGAAAAAATCCAGAGTGAACACAGTGATGAGATAAGTACCCTTTGTCAGTGCAGGCAATGGTATTTTAATTAAATATATGAACACATGGTCCTGCCCCAGATGCTCAAGTCTAAACAAAGATAGCATCATCTAATCAAAGCCAGGCCCAGAGTGTTTCAAGGGCAGAATTATTTTCTATTAGGGCCCCTCTCCTTGGGGACTGAGCCAATTTTCTTTATTATGATAGAATCAGCATATTGTAGATTGAAGCATACGATAGTGTCACAGCAGGGTAGGTGCTCCGGTCCCGGAAGCACCTCCAGCATCTTAAAATCTGAAGCATGTCTATTTCCATACCATCATCCTACACATTGTCCGTTTGGATTCTGCGCTTCGAAAAGGCAGGCTCTCCACGTCGGTTCACATGATCATTGTTAGTGGTTCAAACGATTGCTCTGATCCATTAATCACTTGACCTTGCTTGATTGTAATCGGTGTTCCTTCAAAATATGTTATTGAGAGCCAAGATAAGGACGTCTACTGTAATAGGACCATGATTTAATGGTAGTTATAGGCTTGTTTAATGAGGAAACTGGAGGAAATATTCTTTCCTCAGGTATTACAGCTCTGTGGCTCAGCACCACCTCTCCCATGCCTCTAACCCCTCTGTATATTTGACTTTTATGTAAATTCAACTGTGCCAGCCCTGCCCTGGGATTGGTGCCCGTACCTGCCACCAGCCACACCTTTGCCATGCCCCTTTGCCCTGACTGGGCCATTGCCCCAGTCCACCAGTAAACCTTTATCCATCTGGTTTTATGTTCGTTCCCTTTCCTCTAGAGAGCTGGGGTCATAACATCAGGTACAAGCGTAGGTATCGACTTGCGGTGGTGATAGAAATACTGATTCATACGTATGTATTACTGAAATGAAAGTGAAGCCCATGTGAAACAAAGAAAAGCCTTTTGATGAATATTGCTATAGGCAATTTATCTGCAGACCGGAAAAAAGATCTTTTCTATTCTATATTTAATTCTGTAGTTAGCAGCATTCATCCATCCATCTTCTACCGCTTTTCCGGGGGATCAGGTCATGGGGGCTGCAGCTTGAGCAGGGAAACCCAGACTTTTCTCTCCCAGTTCGTCTGGGGGGACTCTGAGGTGTTCCCAGCCCAGTCAAGAGACACAGTTCCTCCAGCATCTCCTGGGTTTTCCCCGGGGTCTCCTCCCAGTGGGACGTGCCCGGACCAGATCACCAGGGAGGCGCCCAGGAGGCATCTAAAGCAGATGCCCAAACCACCTGATCTGGTTCCCCTTGATGTGGATGAGCAGCATCTCTATTCTGAGCCCCTCCTGGATGACTGAACTTCTCACCCTATCTCCAAAGGACAGCCCACCAACCTGCGGAGGAAACTCATTTTGGCTGCTTGTATCCTGGATCTTGTCCATGACCCAAAGCTCCTGACCATAGGTGAGGGTAGGAACGTAGATCTGGTGTCCTGTGTTTTCACTGTATTTTTTACTATTTTTAACATTGTACACTAATGCCAAAGACATCCAAACTATGAAAGGATTTCAGTTCACAAGTGTACCTCATTAAAAGTTCATCTGTGACATTTCCTGCTTCCTTAATGTGTTTTAGACCATCAGTTGTTTTGTGCAGAGGAAGGGTAGGTACACAGTCAATAGACCTATTAGTGCTCCTACAACTACTGTGCAAATCCATGTTATGGTAAGAAACAGTTAAGTAAAGGTAAGTCAACCCCAAAAATTTCAGTGTCCCCAAGTAAAGTCAACAAAACCATCAAACACTATAATGGAACTGTCTCTCATGAGGACAGTCCCAAGAAAGGAAGACCGAGAGCTACCTCTGCTGCAGAGGACAAGTTTACTAGAATTATCAGCCTCTGAACCACCAGTTCACAGCACTTCACATATTGTTAGATGGTTTTGCACTTTAAGATCCAAGACTCTTTTTATTGTCATTTTAAATTAGTGTACATAAAACAAATTGTGCCCCCCCCAACATAATTAGTGTAAGTGCAATGAAGATAATATAAATATGCATAAATGATAAAGGGGAAAAACACAATTAACTATTGCATTGTAAACATGTAAAAGGTAATAGAAGCTAATAAAAACATAACAGGAGCAGTGCAAATAAAGTTAAAAATATCACTACTTTAAAAACACCCATTAAAAAAACAATAGACGCAGCATAAAAGATCACTAGGAAGGCACCATGAAATGAGCATCACTGCTAAAACTTAACACAGACATGTAAATATACATCATCTTCTTCTTCTTCTTTTCCTTTGGGCTGTTCCCTTCAGGGGTCGCCACAGCCAATCATCTGC
>JAQQAE010022099.1:0-10322 GCA_029823295.1 Pseudamia nigra | reverse complement strand
TCTCTGTTGATGGTCCTCGGGTCACGCTCGCGGATCTCAATGGCCTCCTTAATCCAGCGATGATATTTGTTGCTTTCGATCAGACAAATCACTTATAAAATAAACTGCATTGACACGGAGATAGAGGAGAAAACAAAACATTTCAAGCTGAGTTTCTGCCTAGAGGAACGCAGGTACAAACAAATAGAACAACATTTGACAAAGGAATACGAACGGGAATTTGAACGAACCAAATGTCAACAAATCCAAAAACTAGACAGACTCATTGCGAAGGACAAGAGAACAGAAAAAAAAACAGTTAATAGTAAGTGGGTACATAACATATCACAACACAAGCTAACACAGACGGAGACCAGTATACTAGCCAAAGGTTTAAACTACGCCATAACACCGGACAAAATACCGTACGAGGATTTTGCATTGGCCACAGCATTAGCTTGCAAAAATATACAAGGCCAAGGCCAAAAGGCGGAGTTATGTAATGAAGTGGCAGGTATATTGAAAACGACAAAGATTAAACATGTCATCACCAAAGAAGAAAGAAAAGCAATGCACACACTCTCCAAAAACAAGGACATTACCATACTCCCAGCAGACAAAGGACGCACAACAGTCGTCATGGACACCACACAATACAGTAAACAAATGGAAGACATGCTAAAGTTACAGATACGTACATACGAAGTCCTCAAAAAAGACCCAACAGAAAAGAAAAAAACGACACTGAAAACACTACTCAAGCACCTCCTAGACACAGAATAAATAGATAAGGACACATACAGTCATCTCATACCAACGGCTAGCATCACACCCCGAATATATGGCACACCAAAAATACACAAACCAGGCGCACCACTACGTCCCATAGTTGACAGTATAGGATCAGTCACATACAATTTATCCAAGGCTTTAGTGGAAATAATCAAGCCCCTGTTAGGACTCACAGGCCACTGCAAAAACTCAAAACAAGTTGTTCAGGACCTAAGAAGCATCACAGTACGACAGATGAAATACTTATATCCCATGACGTGATATATCACTGTTCACAAAAACTCCAGTTCAAGTCACACTCCACATAGCTGAAGACCGGCTCAGAAAGCACAAAACATTACACAAACGCACAGACCTCTCAGTTGAGGACATAACAAAACTTTTACATGTTGTTGCCACCTCCACATATTTCCAATTTAGACAAACCAGGCAGAAAGAAGGTTTTGCCGTGGGGGACCCACTCTCAGCCATCATGAGTGTGTTCTTCATTGAAGACCTGGAGGACAAAGCAATTAAAACAGCCCCGTCACATTGCAACATCAGCCTATGGAGGAGGTATGTGGATGATGTTTTGGAAAAAAATGGCAAAGGGCAAACAAAAAATCTCACAGAACACATCAATAAGATAGACAAAACAGGAAACATAAAGGTTACTCATGAAGAAGAAACTGATAAAACCATTGCATTTTTGGACATGAAAATTACCCACAGAGACGACGGTAGTATAAAAATAAAGATTCACAGGAAACCTAGACACATTGACCAATATTTACTACGGACATCAGAGCACCCAACAATTCACAAACTATCGGTAGCCAGAACATTATATGACCGGGCCACCATTATCACAGACCAACAGGACAGAGAAGAAGAAGAAAACCACGTCCAAAAGGCATTAATGAGCTGCCAGTATCCAAGGTGGGCCATAAAAAAGGGGAGACGACAGGTGAAGCAGAAGGGAAGAAATAAAGGGAGGAAAGAAAAAAGACTGTACAAAAAACAAGAAATATAGGTATAAGTACACGACCGTACATCAGAGACATCACAGAACGTGTCCATAGAGCCATGAAAAAACACCACATAGACACATACACCACACACACATACACAGACAAATACTGGTGCACACAAAGGACAAAATTGTTACAGAAAAAAGAAGTGATATCTATGAAATACCATGTCATGTAGCAAATCATACATAGGAGAAACGGGAAGAAATTTTGGAAAACGAAAAAATGAACGCAGGAAAGAATGTGAAAAAGAAACCACGGGGAGACACACGTGCAATGAAAGAAAAAGCAGAACAAACAAATCTGAAATCAGCCATAACAGACCATTACAAAAGAGAAAACCACGTCATGGGCTGGCAGAAAACTACGTCGTGGACTGGGAAAAAACCACGTCATGGGCTGGCAGAAAACCACGTCGTGGACTGGAAAAAGGGCCAAAATCATCCGTGCTGAAAGCAACAAATATCATCGCTGGATTAAGGAGGCCATTGAGATCCGCGAGCGTGACCCGAGGACCATCAACAGAGATGAGGGATCATACATCTTGTCCCACACCTGGGATGCGGTCCTCAACAAGGCATCAGACAGTAGGGGGCGCAGTCGTCCTCTGCTGTCTGGTAAAACACTATAAAACAGCCAACAAGACACGTCACAGTAACATCACGCGACCCTTCTGAGGAAGACAACAGGGAGTTGTCAAAACATGTCAAGGTAACTAAACCTACGTCTGTCTGAAAAAAGAACAACGCTAAAAGTATTAAGTTTGTTGAAGACAGTATGAACCTTTTCGCACTGGTCCACAACCATCAAAGCCACATCATGAACATCTACAAACCTACGATGAAAATTTCCTGCCGGAGTCAGAGATGCTGGTTGAAAAACGATGCTCTCGACTCGACAAACATCACAGACATCAGCAAATACCAAACACTGACATTTTAAAGACTTTGAAGGGCTGAAAACTGCGGATGAGCATATTTATTAAGAGGCATGTAAACAGGATCTTAGTGCAGAATTCATTTTCACTAGCTGTGTAAACAGCTTTTTAGCATTGTTGTTTTTCAGAATAAAGGGACAAACTGAGCGTTGTGTTCGTGTCGTCTGCCGAACACGAGGAGCCTGTCAGCCATCCTAGACTTTTCATGGCTGTAGATTGAAGCCACGCGCTGTGCTGCTGTCATCGTCTGTGCACTGACACAGGTCTAAATGTCACAGGTTGTGTTGCGATCTGTACACAGAGACGTTCCAGGCTGGAGCTGGAAGCCTCAGATTTGGAGAGCGTAGATGCCTTCCAGAGCTCGAGTCCCTGCGTCTCCCTGGAGAGAAACCTGACAGAGAAAAGCCATAAGACAAGCTTCAAAGGACACACACTGATTGCCTGCCTGCCTCTGCTGCAGCACATCAGCCTCTCCTGCCCCCTCCTCGCCTTCACTCACACATCAGATGGAGGTGATGGAGGCATGCTAGTGGGAAGCAGGGAATGAGTGCATTTGCAAGCCAGTCCCTGGAGGCGCTGAGAGATTGCCTCCATTTGGATGGACTCTGAGCGGCCGGAGGCTCTTCTCCCTAGACGACCGAAGCACCGTGCATGTTTCCCTCTGATTTTCTCACCAGCTCCTGCCTTGGGCCTCCAGCCTCGCCGTGTGCCATCTGTGCCCGGCAGGAACCCGGACTGAAGCCTTCCTTCTCTGGGTAATCGCCTCGGCAAAGCCCCTTTGATCAGAGCCGAACACCAGGCGAAGCCACGGGGAGAAACCATTGAGTAGAACATGGACCCTCAGATTTAAAAAGACTGTACACAAACCAAACACTGAAACCATAGTATATATGAAACCATATCATCAGAATCTTTAGCATTAAGTTCTTTCTTGAACTCACAATCAAAACAACAAAGGATACTGGAACAATTCCACTGTCAGAGAAGATAAGAACTGTACAACATGAAAACAACGTAAAAGATACCATGAGATTAAAAAAACGAATTCTAAAAAATTTACACTGCAGATGGTTTGAACATTTTTCTGAAATTGTTCCATGATTTTTAGACACAGTTTGTCACAGATTGGTGAACATCTGTCCATCTTTACGTCTGAGAGGCTCTGTCTGTAAAATGCTCCAGTCATGTGACCTGTTACCACTGAACCTCATTAGTTTTCAAATCCAGTTCTTTTTGATTAAAATTTTTTTTTAATTTATTTAAGATTTATTTGTACAGGTGATCCCACTGAGACCAAAAGAGAGACCTGTTTCAGGTGACTGACTTGTGACAATTACATTTCCAGCCCTTTGTTGCCCCTGTTCCAACTTTTTTGAGATGTGTTGCTGCCATCAAATTCCAAAGGAGTTCATATTTTCAGTGAAATTGTAAAATGTCTCAACAACTGATACTGGAATAAAATATGCATTTTTGATATTTGCAAGTCATTGTGCTATGATGCAAAGTTTCTGTAGGTACATTCAGCTCAGGGGAAAATACATATGACGCATGTCGGAGGATGTGGGCGTGGTTTGTAAACTCACTCATCAGTGTGAAGAGATGTGGCTGTGTGGGAGTGTAGTTGGTTTAAAGCAGCCGTGTGAGCGGCGTCTCAGACAAGGAGAATGGACTGAGTACACAACTCAGACAGATTCAGAATTGTGGACACACACCAAGAGTTTTGTCCCGCCAACGGCCCGACCGAGTCGAACGGAGCCATTTATCTACGGAACGAAGCATCGAACTTTTAACTAGCATGCTGACATTGTTTGTAAATATTCACCTTTTAAAATTCTAACGCAACCCCGTCCCATCACAGACGTATAAGTCACCCACGGGGGGCGCTAATGCACCCCGTACCATCACAGACGTATAAGTCACCCAAGGGGGGGGGCGCTAATGCACCCCGTACCATCACAGACGCTGCTTTTGAACTTTGATAACAATCTGTCTGGTCATTTTCTTCTTTATCCAGAGGACACGACGTCCATGATTTACAAAAACAACAGTAAATGTTTTTCTGGTCAGTCACTTTGCATCAGATTCGTCTCACATGAGTTGGGACATTTCTGGATATTGTCTTTCACTTTACATGGTAGAGTTTTTGGTTGTACATGTAGACATGAACTGTGTTACTGATGATGGTTTTATAAAATGTTCCTGAGCTCATGTGGTCATATCCTTTATACAATGATGTTGGTTTTTAATGCAGTGCCACCTGAGGGGTTGAAAGTCAGGCATTCAGTGTTTGTTTACAGCTTTGTCACTTAGTTACAGAAATTTCTCCAGATTCTCTGAATCTTTTGATGATATTATGGCTGTAGATGATGAAATCCTTCTATTCCATTCAACTGTACATTGTGAAACGTTGTTTTTAATCTGTTGGACTATTTGCACATATTTGTTGACAGTGTTGAATTTCACCTCATCTTTACTCATCTACGATTGAGCCTTTCAGTGATGCTCCTTTTATATTCAGTCATGTGACTCACCTGTTTCCTGTGGAATTTTCGAAACAGGTGTTTTTTTTTCATTCCTTAACTCCCCCAGTCTTTTGTTGCCACTGTCCCAGCTCTTCTGGAACGTGTTGCTGGCATCAAATTCGAAATCAGTGAATGTTTGTAAAATAAACAATGAAGTTTATCAGTTTAAACATCAAAGTATCTTGTCTTTGTAGTGTATTTAATTGAATACAGGTTGAATAGACTTTGCACATGATTCTGTTTTTATGTATGTTTTACACAACATCTCAACTTGACTGGAGTCGGGGGTTGTATCTGTACTTCCTCTGTGCACAGGCTTGTGAGGGTACATGTCAGCTCTTAATTATTGTAAGTACCATATTTTCCAGATTACAAGTCACGTTTTTTTGCGTAGTCTGGCTAGGGGAGCGGCAAAAATATCCAAGCGACTGTTATATTAAAGAAGTTCGAGTATAGAGTGTTTGTCACACTCACAGACGAGCCGCGAGTTCTACCTTCTGCGGCTGCACGCTTGACACGCAAAAATACGATAAGTGACACAGACTCAGTGGAATTAACAAAATGGGTTCATGGCATATATGAGATGGATCCTACAGTCGTGTGGCATAAACATACATGACATAAACATTTTTGTGCACATATTAGTGAAGGAGGCCGGTTTCTGTGCAGGCTGCGTCTCCTCTGAACCTCACTGTCATTGGTGGAGAAACAGGGATGAAACCAGGTCAGAGAAACTGGGCTGAAATGCATCAAAGGTCCCCGAGCCAGGACGACATGTTTAAAGTGCAGAGGTGTGTGTGGACGTGGTGTCCGTGTGTGTGTGTGAGGGCGGATCATCACACACTCCAGACACACAGCACATGCCCAAATCCTGGATGAGCTTCAGCTTCTTCATGCAGCTCACATCTCCTCTCCAAGGAACCAGCAAAGGGAAAAGAGTTTGTTTTACACCCTCGCACTCAAAGGGAAATATTCATCAGGTTATTTCCTCTGAAATAGAGCAGCTGAGGAGAGACACACCCACTGAGACCAGTTTGTGTGTCACCCGTTTTCCCTCCTCATCATTCCTTAACATGATGACCAAACATAATGAGCTGCCAAATGATGTCTGTATTGTGGAGCAGGCAGTACATCAGGGCCTGGTGATGGCATATCAGAGCTGGGGGGGTACATTAGTCTGGAAGTAATGCACGACTTGAGCACTGGCAAGATTTCCACTCATGTAATACGAGCCAAATGAGAGTTCTAATCATTGTTTGGACGCAGGGAGGGCAAATGCATCACCATCACCGACGAATGCCTCCAATTTACGATCAATCATTCAGACAAACATAGAATTATTTATAAATCCCCTTTTTTTTATCCAGAGGGTCTGCGTGATGGATTTTGACTCGAAGCAGATGGAATGGGAGCAAAAAAGTTTTCTCATTACAGATTCTCTTAGGTTTTAGTGTTTCAGCAGCTTAGAGGAGTAAGAATCCACGTACTGAATCATCCTGTACATGGAAGCATAAAAAAAGTGGTAAAAGTAGACGAACTGATTCAGTGTGGAAAAGTACTCAGAACATTACCACATCCAAAAAAAAAAGATGTAAACAATCTGACAAGACAAAACAAAGTGTGTGAATGAAAACACTGTGGAGACAAGCTGAAGTTTAAACTGAGCAGGACAATCAGGAAATAATATGGATGGATGATCAGACTAACTGAAATGTGAGGATTTCAGTGATGATTAGTGGGTGTTTTGCTGTGTTCTATCTTATCCTTGTGGATAACATAGAACCTTCGGTAGCTTTATGACATTTTACAGCAGCTTCATGTAAAAAGTGAGAAAACAAAATGTTCTGATCTCCTGTTGATTAAACCAAAGTGTAGTTGAGCTGTTCAGCAGGTCGGTGGCGCTGCCTCTTAGGATGTGTGATGGAATCATTTTGAAACCTTCATTCATCATTCTAACCCGAACCCGAACCCTGGATGATAATCATGATAAATAATATTGGGTGTTTCTGGAACTAGTTTAGTAGTTGAGTCCTGCCCCGTCTGTCAGGGTTGAAATAACCAGGTGATAACGTCCTGTGATGAAGTGTCACAGGTTTCAATAACTGTGGTCCGTTTGTCCGTCTGACCACACTGACCCCAAGTGTCTCTGGAGACCGTGTGCTCACCTCTGGGACGTGCTATCCGGTCCCAGCGCCTCACATCTCCTCCATCCATACAGTGATACTGCTCTGAGCTACTCCAACCGCAACCCCTGTGAAGCCCCTCCCCTCCCTCCGCCTCATCCCCAGCCCCCAAATCCCATCCGCATCACCCTTCAATCTTCATCGTCCTGCTCCCCTGGCTTATCGATTTTCTATTTTCCCTTTTCTCCCCCCCTCTGTCCTCCAGCTCCCTCCATCATTCGACCACACTCTGCCGTCTGCGTCAGGTTTTTCATTCCTCTCTCTCTCTACTCTCTCTATATCTGGTCAGAGTTTCTCTTCTTTGACAAGGTCGAAGCCCCAGCCATGCTCGGAGCTGCTTAAGGTTGGTAAATGGAGATGTAATGTAATAGAGTGGTGGGTAATAGAATCTCTGAGGGCGGGGTCTGATCTTGTTAGGGATGACCGGCCTGGACAGACTCCATCGGGATCTGGATTCAGCATCGGCTCAGATGAGGCTGTGTTCAGGACTTTGACTTTCACGTTTAAAGGGAAACTATCAGGGTTTAAGTGTGGGTTGTTTAAGAATTAATAAAACAAAAAACTACACAAACATCCTGCTTGTAGTCGTGTCATAGGAAATTACTGTAAACAGCCAAAGTATTCTGAGATTATACTACAGGTGTAGGTGTCTAGTAAATAAAAATACATATGTTTGGATCATCTGGACGCAGTGACCTTCATGGATCAAATGAGTGTTGAACAGAAAATCATCCTCACACAAATGTTTTTTGTCAGTGGGTTGATCAATAGAGTCAAATGTCACTGGCCCGTCCCGTCACCACAGCACAATAAACTCTAGATTATCTTATGTTTTCTGATTGATTTGTGAACAAGTCACTTAGTATCTAAAAAAAATACTGTCAGAGGCTTGTGTCAATAAATGATATCACATAAATATCACATAAATGATAATAAAAAAGGTTTAAAATACAGTTAACAGTTAAAATGAATAATTATTAATCGTGACTCATGTCATTTCTTTCATGTCAAGATGCCAAAGAAATGATGGTTTTGGTGCATGTAGTTTAGTCTTTAAAAACTCACAGTAGAGACCATGAACATTTCATTAGACTGAAGTCAGTTTATATCAGTGACAGAATGACTGTGACCTTCACCCCCCGGTTTCTGAACCTGTGTTCACGTCAGTCTGGCTGCAGGATATTTCGGAGAACAGGATGTGACCATATTTGGCTGATGTAGTTTGTCAGTCGTTTTATGGTCAAGCTAATACTGACTAGATGACCGACTCAGTTAAACTTCATCAGTCATTGTCAAACAAAGTCATATTACAGTGTTCGTATCAGTTACAGTTGTAATACCACCGCTGGCCATTGGGGTATCAACAAGCCCGCACTTCCATACACTTACACTGGACATTTTATTTTGACCCACTTTTATGTGATCTGGTCCATATTTAACTTTTTTCTCCATTTTTAATATATTACAGCAAATAATGTGACAAATCACTGCTGTGCTGGGGTTTGATTGACATGTTGTTATGGTAACTCGACTCACCAGTGGAGTCAGAATGAGTCAGGCCTTCATATCTTTTATCTATTCATTTGTTATTGTCGTTTGTGTGCAGATGATTTTGGTTCTGTGATTTCAGAATGACTTAGCTGAAGCCTGATCAGTGCGGACGGACTTATCATAAACCCTACGATTTCAAAATATTATCAGGATTTTAAAGGTTTGTGTCCAGGTAAAATGCATCCCTTCCGCCTGTTCTGTCCTAAACGGAACCGGTTTCACGTCAGTCTGGATCAGTGAGGTTGTTGTCTGTATGACCTCTGTTTGACCTCTGTATGACCTGTGTATGACCTGTGTATGACCTCTGTATGACCTGTGTATGACCTGTGTTTGACCTCTATATTACCTCTATATGACCTCTGTTTGACCTGTGTATGACCTGTGTATGACCTCTGTATGACCTGCTCTACAACACACTGTCTGATGTCTGACTATTATTTCTGAACATTATATTACTGTTGTTTCGTCTCCGTTGTGGCTTTGGGGATTTTTCTTTCCATCCAACAGTTTAAATTTTTTTGGTAGAAGAAGAATCCAGATAAAAGCAGGTCCAGGAATATTTTACCACTTTTTCCTCCACGTTGAGAGTTGGGGTGTTTTTTCACACTTTGGGGAACTTCTTAGACAGTAATGTCTGGATCTTGGTGAAAAAACCTCTGACAGATTTAGATGAGTTCCTATGAACATGTTTAATTTGATTTGAGTAAAAACTAGGATTTGACAGATTGAAATATATGTTTCTTTAAACTGTTGTGCAGAAACAAATAGAGCCTGACACTTGAATTCACCCACAAACTGAGACAATGGGCAGTTTCGTGTATCTGTGATATTTTTAATGTATATTCAGTCAGTATCTAGTCTCGACTCAATGTCATCCTACTCGTTGATTGTTATATTTTCTGTTTCATGGTCAGAGATGTTTGTCATGGTCAGATTTTATATCTTCATCAAAAGGCAGGAGCAGAATAAATGTTGTGATGTGTAAATGACAGTTGTTTTCAATACAGTATAGATGATCAATGCGCTGGAGCCAGTACGACTGATCAACCACGTGAAAACTGCCAAACAATGGTTTTCACATCTGTGCTGTTTTTTTTACAATAGTACTGTATGATAAATGAGGTTTATGGTTTTCCTGCAAAAACACTTTACAGTCAATGCTGTCAATGTTTTCAAATGGCAAAAGTTAAAAAGTATGGAATAAGAGGAGTGGCACTAAGCTGGATTAAGAGTTACTTAAACAATAGCCAACAGTATGTACAAATAAATCCAGTAAAATCTGAATTATTGAATGTAAAGTGTGGGGTACCACAAGGTTCTGTTCTGGGGCCATTATTATTTATACTAT
>JAQQAE010022098.1:0-10322 GCA_029823295.1 Pseudamia nigra | reverse complement strand
TCCTCTATATTTTACATCCGCGTCACAGTGCCCCCACCTAGTGGTCACAGTCACTATAACATGTAAAATACACCACAAAGGTAAGCAACAAAATGAACACAAAAATAAATAATAATCACCAGAATGGATAAAATTGGTCAAAAATATTAACAACTTGAGAAACTGAAACAAAATAATTAAGGAAATTATCTAAAACAACCAAAAATAATTAAAATAATAAAACAAAACAAATGAAATTATCCAAAATTTAACAAGAATGAAACCAAGATGAATATGTAATTATACAAAAACATGCACTTGGTTAATTGGTCACTCTGAACTGACCCTAGGTGTAAGTGTGTGTGTGAATGGTTTTCTCTCTATTTACGCCTCTGGCCCAGGTCGTCATTGTAAATGAGAACTGGCTCTCAAGTGACTTACCTGGTTCAATAAAGGCCAAAAAAAAAAATCACACAAACTCTGGTTTTTTGAGGCCCATAATTTAAACTGTTTTATCTGGGGGGGACAAACGCCCCCATCCCCTGTGAAATCTACACCTATGGCTAACAGTAAAGCCCTATATTTATTTCCTCAGGAAATGCTTGTGGAGTTTAATTGTCTGTTTGTGGAAGCTGCGATTGGGCGCACGATCCCGTATCACATGTCAGGTGATGAATGTCACTGCGGAGGTGTCTGACAGACGTGGAACAAGAGTTAATTGACATATAGAGTGCATGTCTCCATGACTGCAGGATGATAACGCGATTATGTTTGACTGGCACTGCTCTCTCCAATGTGTTGGGTTACACTCTGTCTAGTACTAACTGCATATTAATTCTAATGTTTCATACTTTCTGTCTACAGACCCACTGCTGGTAAATAAACACGTGATAGTAAAGTAAAAGAATATGTGCTAACGAGCAGAATGGATGCAGAATCATTTTCGCTCAAGGTGCAAAAGAGAAATGTATCGTTTCCAAAACTCAAATACAGCATCTCCTTTATTACTGTTAATGAAGTCACATGTCATATTATTGTCATGTATTTTATTCTTTAATTCTTAAGATATAAAAGAATGAAGACTGGACTTGTGCAGATTTTCATTCAAAAATGTACATCTGAATGAACAAAATAAATCAGCAAAATGAACTAAGATGAACAATATAATTAAAAAAACAGCAAAAAAAAAATGTAGATAATCATCCAAAAAAAAGTGAACGTGAATGAAAATGAATGAAATAAGAAAGAAGTCAATAAATTATCATGGAAATGAACAGAAGTTAACAAAAGGTTAAAAAATAGACGAGAAAGTGAACCAAAATGAACAAGGAATAAATAAAGGAATTTTAATGAAAACAACAATAAAGAAAATAAATCTAAATGAATGTCATCATCAAAAAGTGTAAAAAAAATAGATAAGAAAGTGAATCAAACATAAACAGTTCATAATATGATATATATGATGAACAAAAATGAACAAAACAGTACATGAAATGAGTTTAAAAATAAAAGAAAAAAATATGAACAAAGTAGAACAAAATAAAGACAATGAAATATTTAATAAAATAATTTACTGGCCACCCTATAAAGGCTCTGTGACCCAATACAATACAATACAGTACAAATTAATACAGTATGAATGGATAAAGTGGAGTGAAAAAAGTGGATTTTTACCTGACTTTGTTGGTTGTTTATTCATTTTTAAGAAAATGATCCCCAACATGAATAAAAATAATACATTATATTAAACATAATAAAGAAATTGAACAGAATTGGAAAAAAATGAACCAAAATAATGGTGAAAATGATCAAAAATGAACAAAACAGTCAACCCTCCATTAATTAAAGGCAGTTCTTGACTAATTAAAACCAGTTATACTACATTTTGCACGGTAATAAAATAATACATATTACATTTGTTATTATTAATCACTAGTTACTATTTATTGATCTGGACCTTGCACTTGTAAATTTCATGTTGTTTTTTATATCCACAGTAGTTTTATTGATCATTGATGGCACTTGTTTTCAATCTTGGCTCTTACCTGTTGTATTTTCCATTCCTTTTTATTTCTATTTCATATTTATATATAGATAAGTATGTATTTCGAAAATATTATTTTGTTGTCTTCATCATTTTGCTTCAGTTTAATTTCTTATTTTGTTATTTCTTATTTGTTCATGTTCATTGCTTTCTTTATTTCTGTGTTGATTTTGGGCCGAAGTTTGTGCATTCTGCTTTTAATTTTGTTCATTTTCTTGAATATTTCACTCATTTATTATATTTTTTTAATTACTTTCTTCATTCTTAGTCAGTCTGTTGTGTATTTTGCACATTATTTTTGAAAGATTTGATGATTTACCTCTTATTTTTGTTCATTTTCACTCCAATCACTAAGAAAACAGGACCAAGGTGAAGGAAGTTGCAGACTTGCTTTGCTTGATTTTTTTTTGTCTGAATTTTGCAGTTCCTTCTAATTTTGTGAGCCCTTCTGGTTACTTTTATCATGTTTTAGTCCTTGTTGTGTGGTGTCTACTGTGTCAGGCAGTCGTGTGTACACAGAAACAGTATTCAAGTAAAAGTATTGTTACTTTACATTTATAGAGACTCGAGTAGAAATAAAATTACTTACAAACATAAGCACCTGAGAAAGAGTAAAAAAGTATCCCATGCATAACTACTTAAAGAGTGAGTAGCTTCATAATGTGGAATTTATTACAGCAAAATATATTGCATTAAAACAGGTATTTTGGTTATTTTTATACATTTCCTTTATTATTTTATTATTTGATCATTTTCATTTTGTTCTTTGTTCTTGTTCTGCTTTAAATTTGATATTTTACTTGATTATTTTTGCTCAGTTTTGTTGATTTTCTGAGTTATTTTGTTCATTTCATGCTCATTTTGTATTTTCATTCATTTTTTGCTTATTTTGTTGCTGAGTTTTTTCATGTGGTTAATTTGCTTGATTATTTTGTTCTTTTTGTACAGTCGATTCATTAATTTCAGACTTTTTTTTAACGTGTACTTATTGGGCTGTGGTCAAAATTAACTGAGTAGATGTACACCTTTTTTTCATCACAAATGTAACTAAGAGTAAAATAGCTACTCTCAGAGGTATATGTTCCTGAAAAATCTAGTCAAGTACATGTAAAGGAGTAAATGTACTTCAGTACTAGCCACCACTGCCTACAGGTACCAATAAAGCAACCTTGAACCTTGAACTCTGTACAAAGTTATTATACAAATATCATCATTATTGTCCGGCAGCGCTACTCGGAGTGAAAAAAATAGACATATATGTAACAGAGAGAATGCAGTGAGTAACAGCAGGTCACGGTTTACCATAAACAACCCGACGAGGGCCGATGGAACGCTGAGCTCCTTTTTTTTTACACACTGCTCCGTCTGAGGATTCACACACACACACACACACACACACACGCTGCAGAGTGCTAACCACCATCCCCCCTCACGTTTCTGGGTAATGGATTTTTATCAGGGCAACAGTATCAGGGCTGATTTTGACGAGTCCCTAGGCTGCTCTACAATTCCTTTTGAAATCCCTTTCTTTAGTAGTCTTGTTCAAGTAGCCTGAGGCCATGGCCCTCCGAGATCACAATGTTATTAATACAAACATGTCAAACCACATGCTGAAATTCAAAACAGAGGTGCCAAAATGTCAAGGTGTCAAACTCCTGAAATATAAATTATGCTTTAATATTCCTAAGCACTACACAAAATATGCTTCAGTGCATGAAAAGCAAGACGTGCGCTAGTGTTTAATATTTCAGTGTAATGTCACCAATTGCAGCAGCAGAGGGGCTTTGCTGTCGGCTGTGGCCCTGGCTGTGATGTGAAATTTCGAGCACCCTAAAGGATTAATGGCTGGACTTGGTATGCCACCCTGCCATCCCCCCACGCTGCTCAAGAATGTAATTCCCCAATAGAGAACCGAAGGGCATCTGCAGAGAGAACAAAACTGTAGCTAATTATCATCTAATATCTCCCATTTCTTTATTTTCTGGCGTACATGTTCAGCGATGTTTAGAGACTTGTTATGTAATAGGAAATGACACATGACTGAATCTATTTGGGAGAAATCGACGCCCTCTCTTGAAAAAAGGCTAATGAATTTCCACCGCGGCTTGACGGTGGAGGCTGAGAGGCTTACTTTCAACAAAATACAGCAAATGACTCTTGTTGGAGGGAAAGTGATTTCAGGATATGGCTTTTTTTCAGCTATGTAAATGTATTTAAATAAAATGCACTGATAACCATTGGGAGGATTTTTACACTTCACTGTGTAACATTTTGTTGATTCTAAACAGTAACAGAATAATCATAATTCTGTTTTCAGTTGTGACTAATTTATTTTAAGTATCTTGGCTCAATCACATTCCATGTCAAAGAAAATAAGGTGTTAAATTTACAGTAATTGCGCAATTCAGAGAAAAAAAAAATTAACAAACAAACAAGCAAAGCATGAACCGTCTGCAAAATCCTGCACTTTAGTCGTGGGACTGAAGACAAACAAAAATAAGAGGTAAATCATCAAAAGAATGAGCAAAAATGAAGAAAGTAGTCGATAAATTAATGATTTTTTTTTTTAAAGAAACTACTCAGAAGCACAATGTACCAATTGAGTCTCCAAATCAACAAATGAGTCAAGAAAGGAATGTATGGGAGCAAATTGTGAACAAAATAAGAAACAAAAATGCAGCAAAATAAACAAAAATAGTCACAAGGTCCACATAATAATCAAGAACTTGAACAGAATTAAAAATGATGAAGCAAAGTGGACAAAATCAGGAAAATGAGCAAAATGAACAAACTAGAAAGCAGTCGGAGAGCGCAGTCCTCCGCCAAGCAGCTCATTTCCCCTGATTTTCATTCAACAATAATAAGCCTACATTTATTTTATCAACATTATTGGATTCCTTAACCACGAAAACATACCCGTAGCATTTGGAATCACATTCATGCCATTATCAGTTCAATAGTTATTCACAAAAATCCAAATTTCCATAATGGCCATTTTCTCCTGGATTTCGCTCCAAAACCACTGAAGACACATCCAACCTGTTTGCATCTGCTGAGTCTCAGCTACAGTTTGGTGTTAGTATCATTTCTGTACCTTAATTTGTTACATTACAGTGACAACTACATTTACCTGTTTTGGATCATAGTATCCAGAACAATGCCAGGATCTCAATAAATTTAGGTAATATTGTAGAACCTGTTGTGAACTGATCGTGCATTTCTTTGCATTGGCCCTGGGCTTTTATTGTGGAGGTACATGCAACATGCTGAAATTCACAATGATAAAGAATCCTTCAATAAAATTCCTGGATCCAGATGGTGATCAGGATCCTCCGATAATCTACCCAATTTGTTCTTATGTCATTTCTGGCCTATCCTGAAAATGTCATCAAAATCCGCTCATGACTTTCCTGTTAACAAACATAAAAACAAACAAACAGGACAAAAACAAAACCTCCTAACAAAACAAGAAATAATGTGAAGGAAAAATGATCAAAAAGCAACAAAATTAGTCAATATTAACAAAAATGTCAAGAAAATAAATGAAAATGCTAAAAATAACAAACGACTAGAAATAAAATGAAGCAAAATAATTAACAAAATCAAGAAAATAAACTAAATAAGGAGCAGAATGAAAAAAATGTGAAGAGACGGAAACAATAAATCAAGAATAGGGACTAAATAAGATATAAAATGAACAACTCTGACCAAAAATGACCAGAAAATGAAGAAAACAATCAACGTCAGTAAAATGTTTCACTCTTTGCTTTAGTTGGGAATTTGTTGTTTACTATCTTCTTTATTTTGTGGATGATTTTATTCATTTTCATTCATTATGTAGTTATTTTGTTCATTATTGCACATCTTATTATCATTTACATTTAAACATTGGGATGCTATGACTTCCTTCATTTTTTTTGGCTACATTTAAGGAAAGTGAAAAAAATCTATCTGAGAATTTTACCCAAAATAAAATAATTTTAAGCCACTAGTTGAGGGGTCTGTGACCTGCAGCTCCAGGACCACATGCAGCTCTTTGGCTCCTCCCCAGTGGCTCTAGTAGCTTTATTCAGTGATGCAAATAACACATTATAAATCAAGATGAGAAAAATAAGCACAAAATCAACAAAAAACAACAAATAAATTGCATAATGAGAAAAAAATAACATAAAACTGATGCAAATAATCTACAAAATGAACAAAAAATCAAGAAAGTGTATAAAAAGATATAATAAATTAAATGATTAAATATGAAAAAAATTAAGAAAATGAACAAAAACATTATCCGCACAATGATGAAAACAATATATAAAACAAACCTGAGCAAAATAGTTAGGAACCTGAACAAAATAACATCACAAAAATGACTCAATAATAATTCAACTGCATGAAAATGGATAAAAAAATTAACAAACTAATCAACAAAATAGTCAAGTAAAGTCTAGTCATATGTAAACATTAATTAAATTAACAAAGAAACAAATCAGCCAAAAAATATGTCCTGGTTAATGAAAAAATTTGCGTTACAAAAGAGATAGACCCAGAAGTGACCTATCGCCCAATCAGAAGTGAGCGTGCTGTTCCTGGAAGTGACAGCCAAACTAGTAGCTAGCTAGCTAATACCGGAAGCTACCAAGCTAGCAACCTCGGCTGGCTGTGGCAGAGGCCTCTGTGCAGCATGTGTCATTGGACACTGGGTCTCGGTCTGTGTGTGCGTAGCCGGCATCCCGAGGCTGCCAGCTGTAATGTTTACAGCCGGTGTTTACAGTCGTCTGTAAACACCGCTGCTGGCAGCCGGATAGCCAGAAGATACGGCAAAGGCTACCGACTCGCCGGCTACCCGGCCAACTGTAAACACAGCCGGCGGCCTCCAGGTGCCGGGTACACGCGATGCACAGAGGACACATAGCAGTACCTCTGCCGGCAGTAAACACAGCCCATCAGAAGCCTACGGGACCTCGTACCGGAAAACACACACCGCAGACCGAGACCCAGTATCTGCTGACACCACGGGCCAACAACCGGGGCTGTTCAGTGAGGCCAATGCGGAAGTAACTTTATGTTGTAATGCCACTGCTGGGAAATCGATCGTTCGGCTCCAAGAAGGTTTTTTTCCCCCATAAAGATACATTGGACTTCTATCTGAAAATACTAAGCAAATGAACTTTTTTTCATGGGTCATGATGGCTTCAAACGTTTTATTTGGACCCTCCAATAAGTAATGTGATGGTCCATCTTTAACTTAAGATATTACGGCAAATAATCCGACAAATGACTTCCATGCCAGAGTCTTATTGACATGTCGCCGTAGCAGCAGGTCGCTATGGGGACGCAAAGGAGCTTTACCAGCTCTGCTCTCCTTTCCCTCTGACATATGTCCTTCTTGCACTCGAACACCTACTTGCTTTAATGACCTCTGAAGACGATAACAGAGCCTCGTTACGGGGTCAATATTTACAGCTCTGTTTTTTCTCTGGGTGGTAGCTACCAGTTGGCATCTGCTGCACCAGTTAACGACCAGTTAAACGTCTCCACTGCGCCTCTGAAATGTGCCTGTCACTTTCAATGACCATTAATGTTTGACGTGAAGGCATCTCGCATCTGTGACAGAAAAGGGTGAGAACCATCCGGAAAGGCAAAGTTATCTGATGTGTTTTGTCACCTCTTCCGGTTGCCTGAGCAATCATTTGTGCTGCTGCATTCGCTCCGGGGTCCGGGAGTGTCGGACCGCATCTGCTGTGGCTGCTCTCCGCCTGCCAGCTCCTCTTCATGACATCTGAAACTAGCCAGACCAACGCTGGTTTACACATGAAATGCTCAGGCCACTCAGCCCTGTGAGAGCAAACTGTCAGTCAGCCAGTGCAGGACCTTGAAGCGCTGACCTGCTTGCTGAACTGAGCTGCGCTGCACACCTCTCCTGCTCTGGGAGTGGGAGTGAGAGTGTATGATATACAGTCTGTGTGCCTTTTATTCCCTCTCTTTCTGCATTTGGGAATGCACTTTTATTTTTCCTCCCAGAGTTTCAGGGGAAGTGAGGAAAAGGAGGGAAAGCAGAGAGTTTGTGCTGCAGTTTTTTTGGCATAATTTCGTGTTCCTTGCATTACAGAATTGAAAAACTGTTTCTGTTTCACCTCATGTGACATCATCCACTGCTGTTATTTATGTTTGTTTTATTATTGTTTTTATAGTGGAGCATCTTCCAGTTTTTATGAGGTGCATGTTTGCTATTATGATGCCTCTCCGTGTACTACTTTACATCATTTTGTCTGATATTGCACTCGTTACTTTTCCACATTATGCTCTGTTAAAAAAACATAACTCCTCTCTAACAAAAAACATAATTATCTGCATGACAAGACAATATCAGACATGAGCAGATCTGGATCTATTGAAAATGATTTGTTTGAAGTGACTCTTTGAGTTAGTCTTTGATTTCTAACAACATTAAAAGTATATACAATTTTCAAACACTGGATCTCCATTTTCAGAATTCATCTCTGAACTTTCATTACACCTGAATTGCATGCCACTCGTTTTCTGCACCTCCTGTGGTCACAGACTTCAGAACCTACCTGCTGATGCATGTCAAAAATTGTGAATGCCTTAATGACCAATCACTGTTAAGACATCACCAGACATGACTTAACCATGACTCATTAGTAGCAACATCACAGCTCCCATCACCATGATATTTTGACCTCACTTTTCCACAGTAGCACAAAACAAAGAGAGTGACCAACAGGTTTTCAAATTTTCTAATTTTGGGATTTTTCTCATGAATTCTGCCTCCTGCAGACCATCAAACATTACATTATTGAAAACACAAAGCAGATCCACCTAGTTATTGTACTTTAAGAAATACTAAAAATGCCAGATCTTAACTGCTTGCAAAATGTTACTTCTATGCCAATTCTGTTTCTTCTACCCCATTCTAGAAGACTAGTGCTCTGACCAGCTGGAAAGTCAATTTGTAATAAGGGACTGACCTTTTTTGTGAAATGAATTACATTTTGAGAAGAGAAATATGCTTGAAGATTCACAAAACCTCTCACGTGCATTGGAAGTGATGGAAATTTCTACATATTTGATCTCATAGGTATCTTGTTGGTCTAGGTCAGATGTATTCAGCCATTGCCACAAAGGGCCATGACACTGCACTTTTTCTGTCCAACTTGTCTTTTCAGCAGGTGATTTCACTTGAATATCTTCCCACTGATTGCTCTTCAGTGAAAATACATGCTTCAGTCAGTGGCAGGAAAGAAAACCGGCAGTGTCTTGGTCCTTTGCGGTAAAGGTTAAATACCCATGACCTACTGTAGGTCTACCAAATTTCATGCCTCAGCGTATCAGATGGAGATGAATATAAACACCTTTCTGCTAAACACAACAGGATGTAATTTTGATTTTAACATGGTATTTTTACCTAATGATAAATGATTAGGCAAATGCTTCATAATTGTCTTTCAGCATATAGTAATTCAAGTGATCTGAGAAGCAGCAAGAATTCCACTCACCTCCGTGGACTCTTGGTGTCATAGATACTTTCAGATCAGTAGTGGGTTACAATATGTGACTGACAGCTGTAATTACCAATTGCTAAGATTCCATCAGGTACATTTTCCTGCTTTACTACATGGCTCGACACAGAAACTTTGAAAAGTGGCTTTAAAGTGACAATGGTGGAAAACAGAGTAGATCAAGACGTGTAAGTTCAAATAAGATTTCCCCCATTTAGACTCCTGCAGCCCAGATCTGCAGACATGCCCACATTAAAACCACTTTACAGTTATGTTTCCTGTCTGTTAATGATTATAAATGTGCAGCTCTGATGAAGGCAGTGTCTTTTGTTGTTGTTGTTGTCGTCTCGTCGTGCGTTTGCGTGCATATGTGTACATTTGTCCCGGTGGTGAAATGGAGCCAGATGCAGCAGATCACCCCAAACCACTAAACCTCACATTCCTCCTGAGTCCTGACATACTTATCTCCAACACATAGCACTCTGTCAGGGGTCAGCTGCTGGCAGAGAGACAGACAGAAAGACAGAGTAGGTGGGGGTGAGGTGTGTGGGAGGGTTGGTGGTGGGGGGTATTTATGGGAAGGGGGTGGTAGGTGCTTTGATTCCCTCTATACCCCTGTGCCCCACTGTCTACCTGGAGGGGACTGGAGAGAACTTGAAGAAAGAGTGAAAAGATTTACAACAGAAGGAGGGATGTGGGTGGGGGGACACGTCAACACCTGCACACGCTCAGTGCTGCTAGCGCTACACCTGCATGTGTGTGTGGGATGCAACAGGGTGGAC